>JADLZN010002074.1:0-41817 GCA_018155175.1 Sinocyclocheilus anophthalmus | reverse complement strand
AAAAAAAAACAAAGGGGAAAAAAAAAACTGAATATCCAACCAAACCCCCATGGAGGCGGTCCTAAAAAAGTATTTTTTCAAGGGGGGGGGAGGACCCTTTTGCTTCCCACAAGTTATTTTTTAAGGAAGAAAAAGGCCCCAACCCTGTGTTTTGATCTTAATTTGTTTACAGGGGCCCCCCCATGGCGTTCTTTTTTTTTGGAAAAGGAATGCAAAATTGGGGGGGCAAAACAAAAAGTTTTTTTTTTCACCCACACCTCTGGATTGTTGGGTGTTTTTCACGGGGGATCCCTCTAGCCCCATTTTGTCCCCCTTCCCTTTTTTTTGCAAAAAAGACATTGTGCCTTGCTCCCCAGGGGTATTCTTGTTGTCAGGGGGGGGGTTTGGGAATGGGGTGTAAAAACGGGGGAGTTATTTGAGTCATTTGTGGGGGGGGGGGGGGGGTGGGGGGGGGGTGGGGGGACAAGCCAATTTTAGTGAGGGTTTCTTTCTTCACCAGGGAGGGATTTTCTTCAAATTTTGTTGGGGGGGGTTTTTTTTAGGGGTTTCCGGGGGGGGGGGGGGGGCCCTCTGGCTGGGGGGCAAGTTTCAAAAGAAAAACACAGGGGGGGGGGTCACAGAAGTTTTTTGGTTTGTGGGAAAATGTGTTGAAAAAAAAAAGGACCACCACCTCCCTTCTTAAAATTTTTTTTAGGGGGGCTGGTGATTAGGGGGGGTCATTTGTATTGTTTGGAAAGGTTTTTAAAAACCTTCGGGGGGGGGAACCCACAAGGTTGTTCTGCAAGGTTCCTGGAGGGGGCAAACTTTTGGGGAGAAGGTTTCGGTTTCCACGGGGATAATCACCCTTGTTTTAAACTTGGCGACATTTTTTTCTATTTTTTTCCCTCGGGATTTTGGGCCCATTTGCAACCCCCCAAGTCGTGCCTGGGGGGGGGTCTGCCCCTTTGCCGCTGTGACACAAAAAAAAAACACCCCCCCCACAGGGGGCATGATTTGTGTTGGGCTTTATGGGGCCACCACCACCCCATTTTTTTTGGGCTTCAAACTGGGGTGGGGAGGGGCGGGGGGGAAACAAACATGTATGCGGGGGGGGGGGGGGGGGGGGGGGGGGGGGGGGGGGGGGGGGGGGGGGGGGGGGGGACAGGGTGAATGCTGGAGGGGTGGGCAACGGTTTTGGCCCTGGTTTTTGTGACTCCCAAACACAAAATAAACATTTAAAACCGGGCTTTCTTTGGGGGGTACCTCATTTTTTCAATTCAGGGGACACCAGAGGGGGGGGGGGGGGGGGTGGGGTGAATTTCCCATTAAAAAATTTTCTCACCCATCTTGGGAGGTCCCTTTTTGTTTCATGGTTGGTTTTTTTTAGCAAAAAACACCTTTTTCCTAGGCGGGCTTTTTTCAAAGTTGCTTTGCAACTGAGGAAAGAGGCTGTTTCAGTTCGGGGGGGCCCACCCAACTCTTTTTGGCACATTTGAAAAGCCCACCGGGGGGGGGGGAATTGGTGGGGAGGGGCTTGGCAAAGATGGGATGGTTGGACTTTTTCTCAAAAACTTTTTCCCTTTCCACCAAATCTTTTCCCCCTGGGGGTAACCCTTGGCAATTGCTTGTTGGAGGGTGTTTGTTCCAAGGTGGCCCCAAACCCCAAGTGGATCCTTTTTTTTGGGTTCTGTCTTTTTTTTTACCTTCCTTTTTCTCACCAAGGGGGGGGGGGGACTAAGGGGGGGGGCGCTCTTTCTGTGGCCCCCGATTAGGGCTTTTTCCCAGTCTTCGGGGCATGGAAACAAAAAGCCCACAGCTCTTATTAGGGGGGGGGGGAAGGGTTTCCTTGAGGGGGTTTTAGGTCCCCCCAAAAAAAAAACCCAAGGGTTTTATTTTTTTCCCATTATTGAAAGGAAATTTTTGTCTGGGGGATAAGGGGGGGGGGGGCCCCCCCAACTAGTTTGGCTCTTAGGGGGAAAAAACCCTTGTTCAAGGTGGCAGGCAGAACAAAACAACTTTTTTTTTGTGTTTAACCTGGGGGGGCGGGGCCAGGACTCTTTGGGCCCTTTTGCCCCAACAATTTCATGTGCCCTCTGAAAAAGGGCTCTTCAAGGGGGGGCCAAGTGTTTTCCGTGGGAAACTTGTTGTTATGGATTGTTTTTTGCTCAACTTCTTTGCCTTTCTGACCAATTGTGGGGCACTGTTTGGTGAAAGGGGCTTGGTTGAAAAACAAGGTCTTAATATAGGGGGGGGGGGGGACAGGTTGTTGTTGGTTGTTCCTGTTTTTAAATTCAAAAAAGGGTTGCTTTCAAATTGCCAGGTTTTCTAAAAATCCCCCAAAAAAAAAAAACCCAAAAACACACCAGGCTTGGAAACCTTTCAACAAAAAAAACAAAAAATGGGAAGGGTTGTAAGAAACAAAAAAACCCATCTCAAGTGGAGATCAGAAATGGAAAAATGGGACAGCCCACCACCACCTTGAAGGGGGTAAAAAAAATATGATGGAGTTGTCCCCCCCCCCCCAAAAAAGGGGGCAACAATGTGGAGGGGGGTTCTGGAATGTTTTTTACTTCTAAGGGGGGGGGGACCAGTTTTTGGGATATTTTTCAGTTTGTTGTTGCGCTTTTTTTTATTTTAAAATTTCTTGCAAAAAAAACCAAAAAAACATGTCAAAAAACCCATTTCTGTGTGTTTTCTGGGTTCCATTAATTGGGGGGGGTTGTTTTGTTTTTGGGCTATGTTGGGTTTTACCATTCCTAAAATTGGGGGAGGGACAAACAAAAAAAACAAAAAATTAAAACTTAAAAATTGCATTTTTTAGCAAATGGGGGCGCCTTTTGTTTTTTGGGGGGGCAAATTTTTTGTGCTTTTGTTTTTTTGGCAAACGGCCCCAATAGTAAAAACAGGGGGGAGGGGTGGAAAAAAAAAAACATTTTAAGGGGGGGTGAATTTTTTTTTTTTTGTTTAGTCTGGGAAAACTACCTTTTTGTCCCGGTTGGGATTTGTTATTAAACCCCACGTTGTTCTGTTTGAATATTTTTGGATAATTGTTATTGTTATATATATATATCTTTAATTTTAAGTTTTAAATCTTTTGTATACCAGTGGGGGGGGCAAAACAAAAAACAAAAAAACAGGTAATTTAAAGGGGTTCAGGGACCCCCCCACCAAACACTTGTTGCACAGGGTGTCTTTTTTCCCCACAACTTAAAAATAGGATGAGGGGGGGGAGGGGGGGGTGGGTGGGGGGGGGGGGGGGGGGGCCTGGAATTTTTTGCTAATTTTAGGTATAACCTTACACAAAACTAGGGTTGTTGAGAAGGGGGGTGGGGGGGACACAAATATTGGGGACGGGAAAAAAAAAATTTCGAGAAAAAAATTTTCAAAAAATTGATGGATTTTGTTTAAAAAAAGGGGGATTGAAAACTTTTGCGGGTTTGAAAATCCTCGGGTTAAAAAAATAAAAAGGTATTGGGGGGGTTAAAACCTCAAAACAACAAACAAGCCCCAAGGAGTTTTCTAGTTGGCCTTATTCACAAGGGGAAACCTGGTGAAAAACTTCTTCTTTAAAGAGGGCGTACTCCTGGTATTTGTTTGGCCCACCTCCCCAAACTGCGTTTTGTGACCTGTTATAAAATATGGAATGCGGACTGTTGAAAAACTCCGTTTGTTCACCCCAAAGTATTACAAAAGGGACCCCAAAACCTGTCCCCACCAACCTCAAAAAAAAACCAAACGTTCCCCCACACTCCAAAAAACTTTCGGTCCCCCACCCCATGTGTGCGGGCACACAAGGGAAACCCCAAAAAGACAAAAAGGGGGGCTTTGTCAACCCGGGGGGGGGGGGGGGGGGGGGGAGGGGGGGGGGGGACCACCCGGCAAAACAAAAAAAAAAAAAACAATGTTGTAGAACCTGGCACCAGGGCCCTAGGTGACAAAAGGGGGGGGGGGGGACCTTGGAAACACAAACTCTTGCAACAATAAGGTAAAGGGGGCCAAACGGCCATTTTGGGTGGTTTGTGGGGGGGAAGAAAAACTCAAAACTATGGGTAAGGGCAATTATTTGAGGAAAAAAAAAAAAAAGGAAGAGGAAGACATTTATTTGACAAAGGGGGAAAAACCCACCCCAATGATTAAAAAATCTCCTCCGGGCATCCTTTGGGGGGCTGTTGTTTCCACGCAAAAAAAGAATTTCTTAAAACCCCCGTGGGGTCAAAAAAATTTTGATTCACCAAAGGGAAAACTGTGGGGGAGCAAAAAAAAAATTCCCAGGAAAAAAACAAAAAACCAAAACCCCCCACCACGGGAGGGGGGGGGAAACCAAACTTTGTAGAAGTGGGGAATATTTGACCTGTGGCAGGGGGGCGGAAGCTTGGGACCCAAAAAAAAAAGTAACCCAAAAATGCTTTTTATTAACACCCATCAGGGGCAGTAAAACACCACTTGGGCGCTGCCAGGGACTTCCCTCAAAAAACCACATTTGTCCTTTTTTTTTGGGGCCCAGTGGGCCCAAGGGGGGGGACGGTGTCCCCCCCCCCCCACTGTTAAAAGCCAAGTTACATTTTGTCCCAGGGGGGGGGGCCCGGGGGCTGAAGTTTTGCTAGGGGGGGGAAAGAGCCAAATGTTTGGATGGGGATCAGGGAAAGGGGAAATGGGGGAGGGGAATGGTCATTAATTGATTTTTTTCAGGGATGGAAAAAAACCAAAATTAGAAAACGTTTTGGGTTAAAAAACAAAAAACAAACCATCCACAAAAACTGTTGGTTGTTTCGTGGTTTATGAGGGGGGGAGGGGGGGAACACAAAAAGAAAAAACCAAAAAGGGAAAAATGCTTGAAGGGGGGGTTTGGCATTCCAACAAGAAAAACAACCCCCAATAACTCTTTTTTGTTTGACTGTTTTTTTTGGAAAAGCATGTGGGGGGGGTTGGGGAAACAATGGGGGGAAACCAAAATCATTTGTGGGGGCTTTGGGGGGGGGGGCTGTTTTTTCCGGGGGGGCCAAAGGTGGGGGGGGGGGGGGGGGGCCAGGCAAAGGGGACGGGTGGGGGGGAAAAACTGAGTTGCCGGTGTAAAAAAACGGGGGGGAAGGGGGGAATGAATATTGGGAGGGGGGGGGGCAATGTAAATTGCGTTGGAGGGATTTTTTGAGGAATGGGTTTGGGGGGGATTGCTGGAACAAAAAAAAAAAAAACCTTCACATTTCCCAATTGTGTTTCAGGCCCCCAAGGGCAACTGAAGGAATGTCGGAAAAAAATACGGGGGGGGGGCTGGGTCTTGTTCAGGGGCATGGGGGACAAAAAAAAAAAGATCAAAAAAAAACAACACAACCCCCCCAACCCCGGGGGGGGTACACGGGGCAACTTGGGAAAAAAGGAGGCGTGGGGGCTTTCGTTTTTATAAGGGGGGGGACACACCCGCTTTTCCCAGGGGGTTTTTTCTGGGAAAAGGTGGGGGGGCCTTATAAGCCAAAAGGGTGTCTTCGCCAAGAAATTTCAAAACCCCACCCCACCCCATAAGGGAAAAAAATTCGTGGGGGGGGAAAGGGGGGGGGGGGGAGTTTAGGGTGAAAAAAAAATTCCGTGTTTGGGGCCCCAGGGGCGACAGGGGCCCCCAAAAAAAAACAATTTACTGCCTCTTTAGAGCGCGGATTTGCTTGGGCCAAATGGGGGGGGAGAGGGGGGGGAATTTCAATGGGGGGGGGGGCCAAAAAAAAATTTGTAACAGCAAAAAAACCAGGTGGTGTGGAAAAAAAAAAAACCCTTGTGAAGACTTTTACAAGGGAAATCAAAAAACGTTTGGGGGGGGGGACCTTTTCGTCAAAATTGCAAAAAAACCAAAAAAAGGGGTAATTATAAACAAAAAAAAAAGGGTAATTTGAGGACTGAAATTTATTTTGGTTTTGGGGGGGGGGGACCCAACAAATTTTTGACTTATGGTCTTTTTCCCACAACCATACAATTTTTAGCCCCACAAAAAATTTAAAAAGTCCTTGTTAAAAAAAAAAAAAAAAACAAAAAAACATATTTGCCTTATACAAATTTGGATTTTGTGATTGTTCGGATTTTATGGCTAGTTTGCATCTATGTTCTGTCTCTCAATTTTAGTTGGGGTAGGTTACCTATTGATTTTTTAAAAATTTACCAGGGGGGGGGCCTTCCCTTTCTTGCTTTGCTTTGTTTTAAAAAGTGGGGTGAGGGGGAACCTTGCCACAAAAAATGTGGGGTGGGCTTTGGACTGAAAAAAAAATACTCTTGTTTTTTCCCCACGTTTCTATGTATAGTGTATAATTAATTTATAACTTTTTTTTTAAAAAATAAAAAAGTTATTTTTTTTCTGGCGACACCATTAAAAATTCCCACACTCCAGGGGATGGCAGGGTGTGCTGAAAGGGGGGGGGGGGGCCACTTCCCCTTGGCTTGTTTATGTTTCCATTTTACCAAAAGAAGATGAAGAAAGGGGAAATTGGGAAGAGGGGGGGGCCCATTTTTTTTTTTTTTTTTACAATGGCAATCCACGATTCCCAGGGGGCCATATGGAGGAGGTTATGCCACACAACCTGCGAGGGAACACGGGGATGAAAGGCCCGGGGGAAAACAGGGGCTATTTGAGGGAAGGGAATTGTATGGTTTCTGCCCCTAATAGAGGGGCAGGGGGGGGCGGGGGACCGGGCTTGGGGGGGCCAAAAGGCTACTCTTTCACTCCTATGGGGTTTTGTTTTTTGAGATTTTAAGTCCCCTTCTTTTTTAAGGGGGGGGACCCTCCCTCGTTGACATCTCGGGGCCTGGTTTTGCTTAATGAGGGGCCCAGGGGCCACACGGCCAACAAGCCAGGCGGCCACAACGGCAGGGGTCGGGGCTGGGGTTTCCCCCCCCCCAACACTTTCAAATTTTGCCAACCACGGGGGATTTTGGTTGGATTTTTGCGGCCCCAAAAAAGGGGGGCCCCCAAAAATTTCAGGGGGGGGGGGGGCTGGGCCGGCCGGCGCTGCTGGCTGCTTGGAAAAGAACTGGTGGATAATTTAAAAAAAACAAGGGCGGGGAAGGGGCGCCTTTTTCTACTAATTGAGGTAGGGGGGGGGGCCGGGGTAGAAAGTGGGGTTTGCCAGGGGGGCAAAAGGCGGGGCGGGGCTCCCCAAGCGGGCTTTTTACCGGGAAAGGGGGGGGTTCCAGGGGGTGTCTTGGTGCCCAAAAAAACAAAAAACCACCACCAAAAAAAGGGGTGCCCTGGGGGCCCCCCGTTTCTCCCGGTTTTGGAAAAGGGGGATCCCCAGGAGGAGGGGGGGGGGGGGGGACGGGGCACAAACAAAAGAAGGACTAGGGGGGGTGGGGGTGTACGCAGGGGATCGGCGGGCCTTCCCTCCCTCCCCGCCCCGCGGGTAGGGGGGGCGTAGGGGAATAAATTGGCGGGTCAAAAGGAAGGCGGTAGGTTAAAAAAAGGGGGGGGGGGGGGGGGGGGGGTGGGGGGGGGGGGGGGGGGGAAACAACCTGTGAAGCGGCGGGAATTGTGGGGACTTCCCAGACAAAGGGGTGGGCGGGGTGTGGCGGGTTGTTGTCAAAAGGGGGGGGGGGGCGCTTTGGTCCGGACTGTCCAAGGGGAAAGTGATCTAAAACCTTACAGTTATTTTTTTTTAAACTTGTCATACGATTGGCGGGCGGTTTTCCACTTTACCATTCTTTGCCCCATTTATCGTTTTTTCACCCTTTGCCGTTTAAAAATTTTCCCCCTGTTAAAAAAAAACCCCCATATTTCTTCCCACCCTGGGCGAGGTTTTTGGTTTTAAAGGGGTGGGGGAGTTTTGGTTTCCCCGGCAAAAAGTTGTTTTTTTTTGTTTTTTTTTGTTTTTTTCACCCAAGGGGTCTCTTTATTGTTTTGCGGGGGGGACTAATTTTGCTGTTTGGGTTGGTTTTTTTTTGCTATGGGCTTTTTTTTCATAGTGGGGGGGGGGGGGGGGGGGGAACAACCCCTTTAAATTGATTGGGGGTGTTCACGGGGGACCCCCAGGGGGGGGGGGGGGAGGGATTTTTTGCTCTTTCGGGGCGGGGGGGCTCGGGGGACTCGGGAAAAGGGAAAAAAACCCATGGGTTGGTAGTTTTGGTGGGTTTTGATGAAATCCATTTTTATGCTAAATAAAAACTATATATGGGGGGTGGTTTGTTAATTGCGGGACTGGTTTTGGGGTTTGGTGATCTTCTTTCGTGGCTTAGCTGCTGTTCTTTTTTTTGGGCAGTGGGTTTTTTTGCCCGGGGGGGAACCCTTTTGTTGTGGTTTGTGTTTTCCTTTGTCCTTTTTTTTAGGGTAGGGTGTGCTTTCAAAATGGAAGCAAACCCCACTCTGCTGGGTTGTTCCATGGAACAAAAATGCGGGGTGCTCGGGACTTTTGCAGGTGTGGTATTTATCCACCCCAACTCGGGTTTTCGATTCGGTTTGTAATGTCCAGGGGGGGCGGTACGATAAGGGCCCCCGGAGTTTTCGGCCTTGTTCATGTTATCTTGTCCCTGGGGGGAAAATGACAGAAAATTTGATCATTAGGAGGGCCCCCGGGCAGGGGCACCCCAACTGGTTTGGCAAAAAAAGGGTTTTTCCCTTGGGGGGACGGGTTTTCGGGCGGGCGGGGCCTTATGGCCTTTTTTCAGGGGGGGGCTTGGCCCCCCCCCCTGGTCTTGGTCTAAACCGTTATTCTAGGTTCGCCCTGCAGGGGGGGGGGGGGTGGGGGGGGCCTACGCCAGATCAACAAATTTTGCAGGGATAATTTCCCCTCCCTTTGATGGGAGCGGGGGTGGGGTTGTGTATTGAGGCTGCTATCCGTTTTGGGGGGGGGGGGGCCTTCCAAAGTTACTTCTTCCGGGTATTTTTTTCTTAGTGGAAGGGGCAAGAGGAAGTGCATTTGGAAATCCCATTTACTATAGGGGAGGGAAGTTTTTGTTGCCACACGGGTTTTTATTTTGGGGGGGGCTTTTGGGCCCCACTATTTCTGGAAACAAACGTTACTTGGGTGGGGATTGGGAAACATAGGGGTTTACAGCGGGTTAAATGTGAGGCCCGTTTGGCCCTTTCTTCTGCGGGGTTTGGGTTTGTAGGGGGGGGGGGGGCCACGGGTTTTTACGTTGAAAAAAAGGGCTTCCACCCTTCACACTTTTGAGTGTTTGGGTCTTTCCTGGGGTCTGGGGGACCCCACTTGGGGAAAAAGGCATTTTGCGCTTCCCCCTTCACCATGAGGGGGGGGGGTATTGTTGGGGGTGGGTTATTTTTCGTTTATCCAATGGGTTTTTTGCTTTTCGAGCCATTAAACATGTTTTCCTTCACTCTGGAGGAGTGGGACATTTTTTTTTTTTTTTTTTACTCACATCCAAATTTGGGGGCTGGGGTTGCCCTCATTTGGTTAGTATTGTTTTTGGGGAAACAAAAAAACCAGTTTTTTTGCTCCTCTTCTTTGTGTTTTAAACATCAAAGGGCGGTTACCTGGAAATTGGGGGGGGAAAGGTCAAAACAAAAAAAAAACAACGGCTTTTTATCTCTGGGGAATGGTTTTAGGGGGGAGTTGGAGGTTTCTTCCCTCTACAAAAATTGGGGGAGAAAGTTTTTGGAGTTCTCTTTGGGTTTTCTTCCAGGGAGGGGCACCCTGGGGAAAAAAAAACCAAACCAGCAACAGCCCAATAACAAACATGTAAAGGGGGGGGGTTTGGAAAAATTAAGGCCCTTGCCTCCATTTTTGCCGGGCCTTTTTCACTTGATTATGCGCTGGGGGGACAAGGGGGGGTGGGGGGTTTGGTGCTACGCTGGCCAGGGGGTTATGGGCTTACCCATTCTTGGACTTTTTTTACAAATCATGGGGGGGGGGGGCTTTGTTTTTTTTTGGCAAGGGGTTCGGGGGGGGGGGGGGGGGAAGGGCCCCCCCCCTAATTCCAGTTTGGGGGGAGAAAAAGCTTGGGGTTGGGGGGGGGGGGGGGTTTTGTTTGCTTCCTCTCAGGGCCCCAAAAAAGGTTTTAAAAAAAAAAAAAAAACACTTTTTTTTACCGGGCTGTTTAAGCCGGGGGTTTCAGCCAAAATTGGAAAAAAAAAACAACATGCTTGTAGGGTCGAAAGCCCCCTTTTCTCGACGTGGGGTTATTTGGGACAAACTAAAAGGTGTGGTTGGCTCCCCCCACCCAGCTAAAGTAACAAAAAAACTTAAATTGCTAACAAAAGGCTTGTTCCAGGCATTTGGACCAAAACCAAAAAAAAAGCTTTGTGCAGGGGGGGGGTTTCCGAAGGACCCCCCTTCTGCCGAATTGTTTGAGGGGGGGGGGACAAAAACTCGGAGGGGGGTGTTTTGTTGCTCCCCTCAGGCTAAAAAAAAATTAAAAATCAAACTTGCTTAGCCGGGTTTTTCCCCCCCCACCAATTTTGGGGGGTGCAAAAAACATTTTGTGCTTGTAGGTTTGGAGCGCCCTTCTTTCGGATTTTTGAGGGGGGAGGCGGGGTGTTTTTTTTTTTTGATCTCTGCAAAAAGGATTTTTAAACCAGGATTTTGTTAACTTTTGCCTAGGCCCCCCCCCCAACTCCAGGGGCAATTATTTTGGCCAGGTGTACAGGGATTGAACTTGGGGATGAATTTTCCAACTTCAAAAAAAAAACATTGTATAAAGGTTTGTTGGGGGGATGGGCGCCACGTTTTTCCCAATGCTAATTGGGGGGGGGGGGGTGGGGGGGATGCATCTTTTTCAGAGGGGCCCACGGGAGGGGGGGGAACAACACCAAAAAAAAAAAACCCCCTAAGAAACACAGGTATTTATTTTCTTAAAAACTCCAACCACGGTTTATGGTGGTGTGAAAAAGGTTTTGGTTTTTTAAAAGGTGTTGCCCACCCACGGGTTTATGCCTTTGTTTTTTTGCCCTCACCAAACTTTTTCTAAAAAAAACAACATTTCCACCCTAAAAAGGTGGGTTTTTTTTAAGGGTGCCAACGTTTTGCTTGTGGGGGGCCACACCCTTTTCTAAAAAAAAAAGGTTCATTTTTTTGTGGGGTTTAGACGGTAAGAGGCTTTTGTTTCAAACGCGTCAAAACAGCTTCCTTTTTTGGCTTGGCTTTCTAAAAAGTGTTTTTACAACCACCCCTTGGGTTTTTCGGGGGGGGGCCTGTGTGGGGCCACCCCCCAAAAAAAAACACGGCTGCCCTTCTATGTTATGCCCTCTTTGGATTTGTTTTTTAAAAAACCATAATATTTTTTTAAACAAGGGGGGTGGTTTTTGCTTTTTGACGTTAGGGGGTTCTTGTTCGGTCTAAGGGACAGGTTCCTTCAGCCCAAAACATAACAAAAAAACGAGGTAATACCCATGCGGCGGTAGGCCCCCCCCCCTTGGTGTGTTGGGGACCCAAAAGGGCAAAGGCTTTAAGTATTGATTTTCCAGGCTTTCTTGGGGTCAGGATTCCCTTAACAAAAGGAAAAAATTCTTTTACTTTATTTGCCTTTGATTTTGACCAAAACAGGGGGGGGCCTGAGGGGGCTTCCGTTTTACCTGGGGGGGGCCCAGGGGGGGGGGAGGTCTTGACTTAAAAAAAGGGTTTTTTGTTTTAAAGTAGTTTATTTTTTGGGGGGGTTTATTTTGTGGCCTAGGGGGGGGGGGGGCCCCCTTATGGGGGGCCGTTTAAGGGGGGGGGGGGGGGGGAAAAATTAACGGGGGGTCCCACCTTTGACAAAGCCCCGTTGTGTTTTTTTAAAACGGGGGGTTTACCCGGGGGGGGCACACTAAACCATTTTAATCAAAAAATTGGGTAAATGGTTTGGTTACCTTCTAGTGTTTCGGACATGGGTTTCTGGGGGGGCTTGCACCACCCTCCCCTCAGGCCATGGTTGGGCATGTGGGGGGGGTGATTTTTTTTTTGTTTTACCGGGGTCACCCCCCCAATGTAGCGGGGGGGGGGGGGGGGGGGACCCCCTAGAGGGGGGGTGGGGGGGGGGGGGGGGGGGGGGGGAGGGGGGGGTGGGTGAACCCGCCAAAAGTTTTCGGGGGAAAAAGGTTATTTTTTTCCCCCTGGGGAAAAAACAAAGGGACACATCAAAAAAAAACAAAACGTCCTTCAGGTTACTCTAAAGGTTTAAACCATGGAGTTGGTTTTAACCCTGGAAGGTAGGGGGGAACGGGGTATGGTGGGGGGGGGGGGGGGGGGGGTGGGGGGGGGGGGGGGGGGGGGAAAAACCCCCCCCCAAACTTTGCGTGTTTCTTCACTTATAGGGGTGGCTTTAGGCAATGGCTTTTGGGGAAACACCAAAGGGTGGTTCAGGGTACGGGGGAAGGGACAGGTGGGATTGTGTTTGATGTGGGGGTTGTTTTTGCTCCGGGGGCCTTAAAATATTTATTTACTATTAGGGTTTCGGGGGCACCGGTTAGTTTTTGGATGGGGTTGTTCCATGGGGGGGGGGCTGGTTGCGGGGGGCGGGGCCAAAAAAACATGGGGGGTTGTTTGGGGTTTTGTTTATTTTTTCAACCCAACTTTGTTATGCCTTTCAAGGGGGGGGGACCCACCCAACCCCAACAGGGGGGTTGGTCATTGGGGGGACGGAGGGAGGGGGGGGACATTTGGGTTCCCCCCAATTAGGCCAAAAAAAACCTTAGGGGAGGGGGGGGGGGGGGGGGGGGGGGGGGGGAGCGGGGGGGGGGGGGGGGAAACGCCCCCAGTTTGGGGGGTTTCCTCGTGGTCCCGAATCAGGCGGGAAAATAAAAAAAAAACATGGTTTACACAATTTTGGTTAGAGATCTTTGTGGGGGCATTGAGGGCTGGGAAAAAAAAAAAACAATTCTTCTTGTCAAAGGTTTTTTTTAACAGTTTATGGTGTATTAAAACTACCAACAAAAAAATTTGTTGTTGTTTCCAAATGGTGTTTTGCAAAAAACATTGGGGGGGGGGGAAAAAAAAACAAAAATCCATCCAACTTTACCCAGGGGGTTTTCCACAAGTTGGGGGGGGGGGTGGCCGGTGTTTCGGGGGAGGGGTGGGATCACAAAAAATGAGACCTGGCATTTCCTAAAAAACAACCCAATGGGCTTTTGGTGGCGGCTCGTGGGGGGAGAATTTTTTTTTTTTATTAAACCATCAAAACCGAAACTATGTTATGAAAACTAAATCCCCCAAAGTAATTTTTTCTTAAAGGGGGTTATTTTAAATTTTTTCCATGTACTTCTCCTGGCCTGGGTATTGGTGAGGGGGGGGGGGGGGGGGGGGGGCATTGCATGAAAGAAGCAAATTGTGCCCCAAGGGGGGCCAGGGGTGCCAAGGGGGGTTACAGTTTGGTTAATGTGGGCTCTTTTGGGCCACACCTCTCTATTTGGGGGGGGGGGGGGGGGGGGGGGGGGCGGGGGGGGACCATCTTGAGGGGAACCAAAAAAAAAATATTAGGTGGATGGGCAAAAACCTGCCTGGGGTGGTCAGTACATGACAAAAAAAAAAACACAGGTATGATGGTTTTTTTAAATTTTTTTTAAATAAAAGGGGGGGGGGGGGGTTTTGGCACGGGTTCCTTGGGGTTTTTTTGGGGGACAGTTAGGACAAAAACAAAACCAACAAAAAAATATTTCGAAATAAAGTCCTTTTTTGTTTCCCCAAATTTTCGGGGGGGGTTTTTTTTTTTCCACCACTTAAAAATTAAAAAATAAAACTCCTGCAATTCTTTAATAAAACCAGCAGTGGGGGGGGCCCTGGCGGGGGCCCCCACAGGGGCCAAACAAAAAAGAGGGTAAAAAGGGGGGGACGGTTAATAAAAAAACAATAAATACCCCCATTTTTGGTTTGGATTTTATGGGGGGAAACATTGTAAAGTTGAACATTGGCAACGCCCCTTTTTTCCCAGGAAACAAAAAAAAAGGCACTGTTTATTAAAAAAAAAGGGGGGCGGGGGAAAAAAGTTTTTTTCTTACCCCCAGGGGGGGGGGGGGGGGGGGGGACACCCCCCCCCCCCCACAGGGGGGTGGGGGGGGGGTAACCTCTAAAAAGGGAATTTGTTTGTTTGTGCCAGAAGCTTTTTTTGGGGTGTTTTTTGATGGGTCCCTCCGTGATAATACAACAAACAAAAAAAAAAATAAAAACTGCTTCTTTTTCTCGAGCCATTTTAAAAAAAAAAACCCAACCCAAGACTTTTAAAAAGGGGGGGGCGAAAAATGGATATGGGAATTTTCCTCCCAAACCAGTAAACCAAAAGCAGACAGGCCACACATTTTTTTGGGGTGTTTTCATGAACCGGGGGACTTGGGAAAAGGGGGGGGGGGGGGAGCAGGAGGGGGGGTGGGAGGGGGACCCAATTTGGGCCCTTGGGCTGGGGTGGGGGGGGGGGGGGGGGGGGGTGGGGGGGGGGGGAACCCCACAACAAAAAAAAACCCCAAAACACTAAAACAAGTTTGGGGCCCCCACTTTAAACAAACAAGTTAAACGGGTAGGGGGGACCACCAGTGTTTTTTGTCTATAAGACATAGGTTGTTGGGGGGTTTTTGGGGCCGGGGAAGTCAAATCCAAGTTGGGGGTAGGTTTGGGGGGACACCTGCCCGAAAAACAATGTTTCTTTTTTCCTGCCAAACAATTTAAAAGAAACAAAAACAAAAAAGGTGCGAGAGTGGAGAGGGGAAGGGGGGGAAAGTGGGGAGAAAAAAAAAAAAAAAGGGGGGGGGGGTTTTGCAATTTCCCCAGAAGGGGAAAATAAACTTTTTTTGGCCCATGCCCCCACTGAAAAAATTCTGTTTAAACTGTAAATTCGGTTTAAATGAGGGGGGGGGGCACACAGGGATTTGGGGTGGCACATTTGCCAAAAAAAAACTCTGGTGGGTTTTTTTTTTTAACTGGCCCAGGAGAGGCCTTGATGGATGGCAAGGAAAAAGGGGGGGGGGGCCGGGGTTAAGGCAGATTTATTTTGTGTTTAAAACATTCGCATTGCAATGGGTCTTGTGTTATTGTGAGAGGGGGGGGGGACTTTAAAAAGGGGACACCATCAAGTGTGCTTGTTTTTTGTTCTTTGTCTTGTTGAGGAAAAGAAAAAACACCGTGGGTTAATTCCCCCCAAAGTTTGGAAAGGGGGGGGGAAAACGCATTGAGTTAACGGGGGGGGACAAGGTCACTCAGGTGGAAAAGGAGGGGGGTATTGTGTCTAGGTTGTTTGGGGGGGGTGGTAGTTTGCTGGTTGGGTATTTAAAAAAAATTTGGCATTGTGGGTGGGGGGTTTATTCGTTGTGGGTCTGGGTCCTGAAGGTTGTTTGTATTTTGTGACTTGTAGGGTTGTTATTTTGGAGGGGGGGGGGGGGGGAAACAAAAAAATGAAACGCTATATATACTTGGTGGGGGGAGGGGGCAGGGGGAGGGGGGGGATGCGCCACCCCTTCCTAGGGGGGGGGGGGGGGGTGACACCCGGTCCACCCCTTGGCGGGTGTTGGAATCAGGGGTTTCACGGGGAAAGGGGGGGGGGGGGGGAGGGACGGGAGGGGCAGGCCTTTCGTTGTTTTAACCCCCTTGGAAGGGGGGGACAGAGGGTTGGGAAGGAATGTTTGAAGGTTGGCAATGGGTGGAGGGTGGGGGCACCCGGTATCTTAACCACACCACAGGGGGGGGGGGGGGGGACAAAGGGGATGAGTTATGGGGGAACAACAGGGGGCCCTTTAAGGGGGCATAAAAGGGGGGGGGGGGACTTTTTGTTGTTTATGAAAATGTCGGTTCTTTTTTTAAAAAACAAAAAGGGGGGGGTTGTTCCAAACAAAGGGGAATTTTATGGGAAACTTTTTTTTTTTGCCCAGATGCTTTGGGGGAAAACCAAAAAAAATAAATACAAATTCAAACGATTTTTTTGTACATTTTCCCACCATAAGGGGGGGTCTTTTTTGACATGTAATTCCAATTAAATGGGGGGGGGAAATTGTGGTGCTGAATTTTTTTAAAACCGGGGGATTGGGAAATAAAACAAAAAAAGAATTGGCAATGTGCTTAAAAACTTGTTATATATTAATGGATGTGGAGGATGGGGGGTCTAAAAGTTGTTTAATTCCTTTTGTTATCCCTTTGGGGGGAACCACAGGTATTTGGGGGGGGGGGGCAAAAGTGACTTTGTTTTTCACTTTAACGTTTCAGAGATTTTTTAGGCGTGCAGTTTAACTAAAAACCAAAACACAAAAGGGGAAAGTAAACCTTTTGGTTGTTCGTGGCCCCAATGTGGTAGGAACTGGAAAAGGGGAGAAGAACACTTGGGTTGGGGGGGACCAAGGGAAGTTTCATGTTTAGGGGAAAAATTTTTTAATTTTTTAAAAAAAAAAAAACACTGGGGGGGCTAATGATTTGTTTACAAATTAACTTTAACTGGGCATGGTGTGGTTTGATTGAACCTATTTACAAAAATAAAAAAAAAAACGGGGGGGAATTTAAAAAAAATATTTATTTTGTTGGTTTTGGGGGAAAAAAAATATAAATCCCCCAACCCCAAAAATTTTTTTTTTTTAAACCCCGTGGGGGGAAATTTAAAAACATTCTTTGGGGACAATCAGTGGAAAAAAATCCCATGTTATGCGAAAAAATGTATTAGGACAAGGGGGGGGGGGTAAAAACAAATTTTTCTGGTTTTTTGCGGGGGGGTGCATTTAGGGGGGGGGGTTTATTTTTTTTTTTTTACCATTGTTTGTTCTTACGGCCCATTTTGGGTTTTTCCGTCAATTTTGGGCTGTTTGGGTACAAAACGGAAGGGGGGATTTCTGTTTTTTTTGGTTGGGTGGTAATTTGCAGGTATGTTGTCTTTTAATAACAAAGGGTTATAATTTTTTTTTTTTTTACTGTTTTTTGCTTTGCTTGTCTGCATTTTTTTTTGCCAAAAAAAAAACAAAGAAAAAAAAAACAAAAAAAAAAACTGGCTTTGGTTTGGTTTTTTTTCTGCCCAAGTAAGGAACAATCTGTTTTTAAAACTACATAGGGGGGGGAATAAGCAAGGGGGGGAAAAAACTTTCGCTTGTTTTTTAAACCTAGGGATTGGTGGATGGGAATTGTTTTTAATTTAAGGGTAAGGGTGGGGGGGGGGGGGGGGTGGCGGGGGGGGGGACCATGTTTTGTTTTGACAAGCGTGATTGTTGGGGAAATTTGGTTGTGGGAAAAAAAAAGGTTGGGAAAAAATTTAGATGTAACACAGAGGCAGGATTTTATTTTTGTTGTTTGCTCAGGGGGTGGGGGGGCGGGGGTGGGGGGTACCCAATTTTGGTTTTTCCAAGAGTTTTTTTTTTTTTAAGACCAAAGGTCAATTGTTTTGGGATTGTTTAATGTTTAAGCTTTTAAGGTTCTTCTGGAGGTGTTAACAAACCACTTTTCCCAGACTTGGCTTTGTCGGGGGAAAAACCATGTTGCCTTTGGAACCCAAAAAGGGGGGGGACAAACACAGCCAAATGGGGGGGAAACTGGCGTTTTCTGGGTGTTTCTTTAACCAATGTTGGTTGGGGGTGTTGGGGAAGGAAGGGCCAAAAAAGGGGGGGGACCTCCCAAACAAGGCTGCAGACGAGGAAAAGAAGGGAAGAGGGGGGAGGGGGCGGGGTTAGGGGGATGGGGGAGTTTCAAACCTCCCCCATCCTGGTGGGGAAAGGGGGGGGGGGGGGAGGGGTGAGGACGTTGCCACACTTTTCCCAAAAGGGCATGGGGAGGAAAAGGGGACTTAATGGCTCAGGAAAAAGGGTTGATTTTCTTGTTCCCCCTGAGGGACCTTTGTCAGTGGAGGGTGAAAGAAGGGGGAACCCATTTCCTGAAAAAAAAAAAAATGCAAAAAACTTTTCTGGCAGGGGGGGGGGGGGGGGGGGGGAAGGCAATTTCCCAAAAAAGGGCCACAGGGGGGGGGTGGGGGGGGGGGGGGGGGGGGGGGGGGGGGGGGGGGAACTTTGGGGCGGGGGGAGGGCAAGGGCCCCAAAGAGGGGGGGGAAAACAAAAAAACACAAAAAACGGGGGGGGGTGGGGAGACAACCCACACCCCCAAGGCCTTTTTTTCAGTTTTTGCCATTCACCCCCCAGGGGGGGAACTGGAAACGAAACCCAGTGAACCCAGGGGGGCCAAAAAAAAACCCAGCTTCAAAAAAAAAAAAGAACCGGGCTGTCGGGGCTGGATCTAACCCAGGGACAAGGCGGGGGGGGGGGGGGGGACTTGCAAAATCCTCCCCTTGTTTCGGGCGGTTTTTGCCTCAACCAGGGGTCGGCGTTTGTTTGGCATAATTTTAACAAATTTTGGATTTTGTTTCACCATAAGAGGGACCTGCTTTTCCCACAAAATTGAGGTTTACATTATTTGGATTGAAAACAAACTATAAAATTTTAATTTCTTGGAGTTTTATTTTGCCCATGGGGGGGGGGGGGTCTCCACAACAGGGCAGGGGGGTTTGGAATTTTTCTGTGGGTTTTTGAAAACTAAACACCAATTTTTCTCAATCCTCTTTTTCAAAAATTCTAGGGTTAACCAAGGTCCAGGGGGGCGCCTTAGGGGGGGTTCTTAACACGAAAAAAAGTAAATTATGTGGGGGGGACAAGGGGACAGGAAAGTTGGGGTGGCTGGCCATTGGGGAAGGGGGCCACCCGCTAGGTTTAAAAAAAACTTAACAAGTGAGCGGGAAAATTTGTTTTGTAGGGGGGGGGGGGGGGACTTGGGGCACCCCGTATTGATTGATAGGGAAAGGCTTTTTTTTACAATTAACAACTTGGGTGGTTACTTTTTTGCCTATATTTTTGGGGGAGGGGGGTTTTTAAACTAGGTTTATCCAACGGGGGGCCCAACAGCTCAAACACAAGCCCCAAAAAAATGGGGAAAATCTAAAAAAACACCCCATGATCAGGGGGGGGATGGTGGACAACTGGGGAAAAAAAAATATTTTTTGGAGGGGTTACAACAAAAAACTGGGCCACCTTCTTAAACAAAAACGCGGCAAAAAGTCCAACAACGGTGGGTTGTCTAGGGGGGGCTGCTGGAAAGGAGTCTTTGCTGGACAAATCTTTCACAAACCAACCAAACTATGTTGCTATTTTTGTGTTGTGGCTTGTTGTTTTTTCAAGGAGGGATGTTTTTTAATCAAAAAAAAAAAAAGGGGGACGCGGGCTTGGGTTTTTGCGCAGCTTCACCTCCTTTTGTTTCTCTCTTCCCCGTGTTTTTAAACTAACAATGTGGGCTGTTAGGAAAAATTAGGACCAAAAAACTGTTGTTTGGTGTTTTGTTTGGGAAAAATCTTAAAAGACTGCCTGTTTTTACACCTTTTGGGGGCAACTTTTTAAGTCCAAAAGCCCATAGTTTTAAAAAACATTTACAGAAAAAACAAAAATTTTGGGAGTACAAGTCTATTTTCAATTTAAAAACTTCCAATAAGTGCTGGGAAAACAAAAAAAAACATGATTAAAAACGGGCTTTGGGCAAGTTTGTTACGGGGGGGAAAAAACTGTTTTCATCTTTAAAAAAGGGGGGGAAAAAACAAAGGAAAAAAAAAGAGTCGTTTGTTAGGTTTGTTAATAATTAGGGGGGGGCCAAATAATTGGGGGGGATGGAATGGGGGGAAACAAAAACAAACATTGTAATTACCCCTTTTGGGGGGTTGCGGAAAATGGGGAAAATTTAGGTTTTTTTCGGGGGGGGGCCTTTCCTGGGGGGGGGCTTTTTGAAGGGGGGGGGGGGGGGGGGGGGGGGGTGGGGGAAAAAATTTTTGGTGGGGTGGGGTGGGGGCAAAGGGGAAAAAAGTTTAAAGGGGACATTGTTTTGGTGTTGTTGTTAAAAACAAAAAGAAAAGGGGTGGTTCTTTTAAATTGTTTTGGAAATTATTGTTTGCGCTTGATATATTATTGGAACAAGTTTTTCCAAAAAAATGCCACTTTACACAAAAAAAACAAAAAACCAAAGTTTTACATAAAATTATTTTTAAATTCTTTGGCCAAACTTAAGGGGGGTCAGGGGGGTTTTTTGATTTTTTTTTTTTTTTTTAAAGTACTTTTTTCCCGAGGGGGGGGGGGGAAACAAAGGGGGGACCCTTTGGCTTGAGGGCCAGGGGAAAAAAAAACACAACCACTAACTTAATCTGGGGACAAAAAGGAAAAAATGTATGAACTAAAAAACACCCACAACAAAGTTTTAACAAAAAAGTGGGGGAAGGGGGGGAAACACATAATCTCTTATATTAAAAAAAACAACCTGCTTTCATTTATTAGGGTTGTTTTCAGGGGAAAGTCCATTTCTGGCACAATTTACCCAGAAATTTAAGGCCATGTGGGCCAACAATAGAAACCCTACGGAGTGGAAAAGGGGGGCGAATGTTTGGAAGAGAGATAAAAAGGGGGGAAAAATAATGTTGGGGGGGGGGGAGCCAAAACAAACAAATATGTTGGAAAAGGCCCGCCCCAAAAAACCCCACAACAGTACCAAGTTGTAAAACCCCACGTAGGGGGACCCTTAAAAAACTGTTAACAATCTTTGACCAATTTTTGGCTTTATTGGGAAATAAACTATCTACAATAAAACCATGCCCAGAAAAAAAAATTTAAATACAAACATTGTTTTTTTCTTATAGGGGGGCCAGCCATTTACCCAGCTTACCCTTGGTTTTAAAAATGTAACAACGTGTGGTGGCATAAAAAATAAAAAAAGGGGTTTTTACCATTTTTTTATAAATTATTTGTCCCACTTTTGGGGTATTGGTGGGAAACTTTTTTGGGGTGACCCACAAAAATACTCCAAAACTTGTGACAACCACAAACCAATAAAGAAAAAAGAGGGTTTGGAAAGCCAAAAAAAACTTAGGGGACAATATTTTTGGGGGTGGGGCTAAAGGGGACAAAACGGGCCCATATTTTGGTTTCAAACTTAAAAGGTGTTACCCATTTTTGTTGAAAAGAAATCCACCCAGGGGTTTTTTTTTACCATTTGTTCTGGGGGGGGGGGGGACAAATTTATTGGTTTTTCCAGAAAACCACAATTGGGGAATATTAAAAAAAAACAAAAGGGATTGCTAAATTTCAAGTTTATTTGAGAGGGGATTTTATGGTGGGGGTTTTTTTTGCAATTTTGCCCCCCAAAACAAGGGGGGTGGGGGGGGGCTTTCCATTTGCCCTTTTAACTTTGGGGGGAAAACGGGGGGGGGGGGGAAAAGGGGGGGGGGGGGGGGGGGGGGTTGAAATATTTTTGGCTTTTTTCAATGGGGCATTTGGCCAAAGTGGAAAAGAGGGGGAGAAACTATAATGCTTTTGAAAACCGGGAAAACCACAACGGGGGGGGGGGGCCTTTAAAAAAATTTTAAGAAAACAAATTTGGGCGGGGGGGGGGGGGTTTGCAAATTTTTGTTATTATTTTAATTGGAAACTGTTTTTGTTAGGCGGGAATAAATAACAAATGTATAAATAGGAGGATCAAAAAAAAATTTCTTTGGGATTGGGTATTTTAATATATAAAAAAAAAAAACCCCCGTTTTTTACCAAACGGCGGGGGTTGTTTATTGGCGGGTTGCCAAAATGGGGGGGAAAATTTTTTTGATTTAAAAAAAAATCTAAACTTCCCAAAAAAAAGTCACAGGATTGGTTGTTTAAAAACCCTTGTGGGTGGGGTTTGGTGCTTGTCAATTTCTGTGGAACTCTTTGGGGGGGGGTTGGGGGGGCCCCTTTTTTAGTGTGTGGTTTGTGTGTTTGTTTTGTTGGTTTTGGGGGGGTTTGGTTGTTTGTGTTTTTTCTTTTCTTTCCTTTTTTACTGTTACATTTTAACGGTTTTAACGTTTTTTGTTACCAGGGGGGGGACCCACCGCTTATGTTCCATTGGTGTGCCCCCCGGGTTATGTGTTTCACAGGGAAACCAAATGGGGTACAAATAAATTTTTAACCACATTTTAAACAAGATTTACCACACACAAAAAAAACTCCCGGGCAGGGGGGGGGGGGGGGTGACCTGCGACAGATGGATTGGCGGGGGCTTTTTCGGCATCAAACAAAAAAGGTTTGGGGGGGGGGGCTTCCCACCCACCATGAATGTGTGATTTTTGGGGGGGAAAAAGGGCCAACAAATGGGGCTTTTTGGAATGTTTGAAGGGGGGGGGGGTTTGAAAGGGGGGGGTTGTTTCGGCGCCCAGGGGACCCCTTGGGGGCCTAGGGGAAGGGGACCAAAAACTAGGGGGGGCCAGGGCTTAGGACAAACAAAAATTCCCCGGAAACCTTGTAACAACCCTTTTGCAAGCATGTCAGCTGGTAACGGGGCCTAAAAAATGACTTAGCCATCGTGCTTTGGGTTGGTTTAAAAAACTGAGGGGTAGGGGGGCTTTTTTGGAACCAGTTTAGGGCAAAAATGGGTTTTACACAAATTCTCCAAAAAAAAACACAAAGGGGGGGGGGGGGGGGGGGGGGCGGGGACCCAAGGTGGTGAGGGGGGGGTGTGTGGGCGGGGGATAATTATAAAAACTTGTGCCCCCAAGGCACGATTCTGTGGTGAACAAATTTGTTTTTTTAATTTGGTTGGTGGTTTGTAAACCGGGGGGGATTGTTTTGCGATTTTTTTTTCTGGGGGGGGGGGGGGGGGGGGGGACACTTCATTTCAGTGATTTTGGCCAAAAAAAAAAAAACCCCCAAAAACACAACATCCCAAAAAAAAAAAACCCCTTGGCACCCCACATTGTTGGGGGGGCCGGGGTTTGGAAGGGGGGAGTCTTAGTAGGAGTAAGTTTTAGGGGGGGGGGCGGGCTTGTGTGTTTGAGTGTTGGCCGGGGTGTGCGGCCAATTTTTAGGGGACGTGCGGGGGGGGGGTTCTTGTTTTTCCAACCTGCGTGGGGAACATTTGTTCAGGGGGGGGGTGGGGGGGTTTTTTGAAAAATTGGGCAAATTTTAAAAACTTGGATCCCCACAAAACCAAGTTTTTTTGTTTTTGGAAGGCATTATAGGGGGGGGGAGGGGCAAGGAAATGTTTTTTTTTATTTATAAATTTTTTTAATATAAAACTGTTTTCCCGTATTTAGTTCAAACTGTCCAAATAAAATGCCCCCCAAACGGTAAGGGGAGGTGTTGGGCGTTTTTCTCAAAAAAAAAGATTTCAAAGGGCATGGACTTCTGGTTAATATGTAATTGTTAAAATTTTGTTTTGTACAAAACCCCGTGTAAAAAAAAAAATTAAAAAATCCAAGAACGTTTAAAAGGGGGGAGGGAACTTGGGTTTGTTTTTAGAACCGCCCATCATTTTTTATACACAATGTCTGGTTTTTTTTGCCCTCTAAAATTTCGGGGGGGGGGGGGGGGGGGACAAAACAAAAAAAAACATTAAAATTGCCCAAAAAACCCACCAGTCCACCACTATAGGGGGGGGGGAAACATTTTTGTGTCTCTGGGGGGGGGGGCCAAAAACCAAATGGAAACGGGTGTTTTCCGGTTTCCTGGGAATGAAATCCAAACAAAAAAACAAAAAAAAACCGGGGGGTGGTTAAAATTTGGAGTCGGGATTCAAATCAGCAAAATGGGGGGGGGGGGACACCCCTCAACTTATACCCAGTGGACAACCTTTTGGGGCTTTGACCAAACTACTTGGGGGCAGTTTAAAAGGGTGGGAGGGGTTCGACCTTTTTGGGGCAGGGTTGGAAAATTAGTGGGTTTGTAAAATTTAACAAACACAAATAATATATAAATGGTGTTCTGGGGGGGCCCTTTTACCGTTACCCAGCTGGGGGGGGGGAAAAAATTGATTTACCATTGAATAATGTTGCCAAAAAAAAAACAAAAGAAGAAACTTGTTGTCTTCCAAAAGGGGGTTTTTTTTTTTTGGAAAGTTCGGGAATTTTTAAAAACATATTCGGCAAAATGGGGAAGTCAATTAATTTAAAATGGAAAACATAAAAATATGGCCCGCTAAAATTTGCCAATTAAACATTTTCTTCGGTACAAAAAAAAAATGCTCTAAACCCCAACCTCGGGAAACTGGGGGGGGGGGGGGGGGGGACGTTCCAAGTTTGTTTCAAAAATTCTGTTAGTTTTACACAGGAGGTTTTAAAATTTTTTTGGGGAATGGTCATTTTTTTTGGGTTGTATTCACCACCCCTTTTTGAATGGGGGGGGGATTTTTTGGGTCAGAAAATTCCAGGGAAAAAAATTGGAAAATCAAACCAAAATTTTTCCTCAAAACACTTTGGGGGGGGGACAGGGGGGTTGCATTTTTTAAAAAAAAAAAAAAAAACAACTGGTGTTTTTTTTGGGGCTTGTGCCAGGAGGGTGGGGTCCTTTTTGTTTGTATTTTCCCCTTTTTTTAATTTAAAAAACCATTAACAAAAGTATCCGTTTGTATTTTTTGTTTGTTATATTTCAACTGGGGAGTTTATTGTAAACCAAAATTGGGGGTTCTGTGATAAATTTTCCCAAAAAACCAAATTTCCATGAGTGCATTGTGTAAACTTTGCCCCCAGGGGTTTTACAAAAATGGGCATTTCCTGGGTCCTGACCATTACAAAAAAAAACTGTGTTGTGTAAATACTTATGCACTTTCAGTGAGCTTCTTTTTCTTGCTTGCAACGATAATTTTGTTGATATGATCATTAGCCTGGTCACAGCCCCAAATGTCTTATTAGTCTAAGAAATGATTCCTTTAATTTAAAAACAACCAGTTTTGAGATTTATAGGGCATATCCCAGGGTGGTCAAAATCGTTCCTGGAGGCCGCAGGAAATGAGTTGGGCCCCCTTGGCCTATCCAATTTTTGCCTCCCTGCCACTGTTAAAATGTAACTAAGTAATTTTTACTCCGAGTAAATTTTAAACGAGCTAGTGTTACTTACTGACGTAGATGGTTTTAGACTGGTACGTACTTGATTTAAGTAATTCATAATGTAATGTACTTGTACTTGAGTAGACTATTTCGCTACACTTTCCCCTTTGATTGATGGTAGGGGCAATTTGTGTCTTTATCTGTTTTCGTTACACAGAACATTAACAAATGAAACATCGCATTGCCCATAAATAGAGTGCAGAAATGCCGCACCTGTTGCCGACATTTCACGAGTTAAATCTTCGTTAATGAACTGTCATGTGGGATAGATATGGTATTTGATGCGTTGCCATACAAAATTTGGAAGAAAGATTACAAACTGAAGGAAATGGAGTTTTCCTCTAATACTATACAAACACATGGTTGTATGAAGATAGTAAGATTCTGTCAGTTTTTTTATAATTGTATTTTTTTTTTTTGTCATTATGTGTTGGGTATATTAGATGGTTTGTATGGGATTGTATTTTTGTTTGTATTTTTTTGATTTGTATCTTCTATTATCTCCTCAGGCTCTATTTGTAAATTATAAATGGAAGTCAATTCCATTTTACTGAGTCATATGAATTGATTAGATCCAGCTGTGTGCAATGGGATTAATTAAATAGAAAACATTAATCGCTTCACGTATGTGAACAATGAGGAAGGTCTGCGTGACCGACACGTTTGTTGATTTTACATGCACTGAGCACTTTTTTGCCTTGATTGAAATAAAATAAGATTGCTAGTATTCGGATGTACCGTTTATTTGGATACATGAGATTTCCAGATGAGCTGGTTGCCTTTGATGGATTCTACTATGACTTGAAACTCATGTGACTTGACCCATGTGAAAGGAACTAAGTGCAAGACCGCCGGTTTTAATTTTGCCACTGTAGTAAAGCCAATGGTTAGTCTTTGTAATGGGCTCGTAGTTCTGGTGACAGATATTTGGCTACACAAGACAAAACTAATGGTGCTATACAGTCAGTAGCAATCACTGTAGATCCAAAGTCTAATCAAATAATCCCAGGACTGTAGAATCATTTGTTAGAACGATTATATGAAAAGCATAGATATTTTGTGCATGTATGAAGCTTTGGGTCTGATCTGGGCTCATATTGATAAGGTAATATTGACGCCATTGTTTACAATACACTGGAGCACATACAACTCCCCGTTATGGTCCGAACAACGTGCACTTGGTGGTTAGTGAATCACAACACACTGGGCCAGCTAACCAATCTGAGCCCATTGAGTATTTCTGAGGGAGGGGCTTCACAGAACCAGGAAGTCAACTGGACATGTTAGGACGACCGGAAAGCGGGTAGCAAAGGTAATGAGAAAATGCTAAAAAAGTTTTAAATGAAGCATGAACATGTTACTGTGCACCCTATAAACACAATCAAGCCTTTGAAAATAGCCGGTCGACCACCCCTTTAAATGAACGAAACCTCCCACAACACAACTCTTTAGTCTTACTAATATTTAACTCCAGTGAACTTTCTTGGGACCATAGAATCAACAAATTGCCTATATGAGCAATTCCATGCAAATGTCAACCTTACCATGAAAAAAAAAATTTTTTACCAAAAGAACAAAACCCTGTTTAAGTTGTGCATTTAGGTCTGTATTTTACTGCATTAACGTGCTTTAATAGAAATTTGAAGGAAATCGCTATTTTTATCCACCACTTATGAGAGGTGCACCTATAGTAAAATTACATTTTCATCCAACTATTTTTAATGTTTTCAAATGAGAGATCAAAGGCTGCCAATTTTATTAATTTATATCTACAGTAAGCATTTTGTAGAAAGATGGAGACCTGACTGAAAAATGTATAAACTCACTTTGTCTAAACAGCGATGATTTTTGAATTTATAAGGGCTAGATTTATGAGATCAGGACTCTTCAGCGCTCACAGTCACGTCCGTAACTTTTTAATGATTAAGTTTATATCATATAATAATTATTAATGCAATTAACTTGAAACTTTCTGTATAAAGCCAACTTATCAGACAACTCATCTCCATTCTTTGCTCTTATCAACCATAATAATACGTAACGGACACTTCATATTAAATCATATGCATACCGGCACGCATGTTTACCACATTGCTGACGACTGATAGCCTTCTGTGTAGGTCTACTGCTGTGATCTGTTTCAGACTTACTGTATTATAATGTTTTAGAAATTAATTAATTCTAATAACATTTTAGAAATTGCACTCTCAACGAGAAAAAAATTGAGAGAGTTCGCATGTATTGCTGTTTTGCGGGTAAGAACGGCGGTCAGGAGGGGGGGGGGTGGGCACTCTGGAGGCCTCTATGGACAGGCTTGTATGAGACGGGAGGCCTCCTGGGCGGTAACAGTTCAGGGTGCCATGGCGGATCAGGCAGTTTGGGGTGCCATGGCGGAGCGTGGTCTTGGCCTCTGCCACTCCGAGCCCAAACCTGACCCCGAAAAAAAAAATTTTCACGACGAATTGCCAATTAAAAAAAAATCTGATATCTGATATACTCTGATATCTGCGTGCAATAATGTTTGTGTCTGTGCGTCTATGAATGCAGCATAGACTACTGCATATAATTTTAGTTTAACTACAAACCCAAGCCCGACCCGAACCCATTCATTAAACATTAACCCGAACCCGACCGCAAGTATTTCGTGACCATCAGGTTTAGCAAGGGTTCGCTAAGCTAGTTATACCGTGTGCTGCACCGGGAAAGACATCCCTCTCTGGGGTAAACTCAGGGACTGGAGCCCTCTCTGGGGTAAACTCTGGGAATGCTAGCCCGGCTCGGGCTAGACTCAAGAACAGAAGCCCTCTCTGGGTCGGACGTGGGAACAGGAGCCCTCTCTGGGCTGGACTCGGGATTTGAGGCCCTCCCTGGGCCTAATGTGAGAACAACAGCCTTCTCTGGGCTTGACCTGGAAACAGGAGCCCTCTCTAGGCTAGACTCGTAATCTGAGGCCCTCTCTGGGCAGGACGTGGGAACAGGACTGAACTTGATGAAAAGAGCGTACTCACGGGCTGGAGCAGACACTGGAGCAGACTCAGGAGAGCGGATCCAGGTTGAAAACCTTCCTCCTCATGCTCCTCTTTTGGTTTGAGGTTAAGGAGATTGGAGCAGGCATCACAGGGCTTGACAGTGGAGCGGCCGGCGGGTGTGAGAGTGGAGTGGTCAGCGGCCTTGAGAATGGAGCGGCCGCTGTTTCTGGGCTGAAGACTGGAATGGTTCTGGGAGCTTGAAACGGAGGAAGAGAGGTGGATTTCAGCGCAACTTTAGTCCCCAGGTCAGCGCTGTTGGAAACCCACTTACAGGCTCGGGGAAACACCAGAGGATATGGGTGGCCAGAGCCAATGGCCAGGCATGTGGAGGATCTCGGCATGGGGTGAGCTGGCGAGGCCCAGTGGTTCTCAGAAGGGGCTGGATGAGAACGGCTTTTATCTTCTCTAACTTCTTCTACTTCAAAGTTAGAGAGGTTTAAAACAAGGATGAGATTGATTAACTCAACCAAAGAGAAGTCACAAATGGGAGAACTACAACGAATGGTGTTCTCATCCAGTCCCAACTGAAAACAGGCACATAGTGAGGCGTTGGGCCAGCTCAACTGATGGGAAAGCTCGACGAATTCCTCCACATACCTCTCCAGAGGGCGACCACCCTGTCGCAGGCAGCACAGCTGGTCCTCAGCCCAATTTGCTATCTAATTAGGTCCGGTGTTCTGTCACGAATGCCTAATGTGTAGGAGCAAAGGAGCGCGGAGATGTAGGAGAATTCACATAGAACAGCCTTTATTAATCCAAACAAAGGCTAACATAGTGCAGGCAGTAACACACGTAGCACACAGACGTTTAACACCAGACAGGAAACAAGGGGCAGAACACACTTTAAATACTGAACTAAACAAGGGAATTAATGAGACACAATCAATGAACACAATCAAACACAAGGGAAAACTAGGTCACGTAGCACATGGGGAGAAAAACAAACAAAACAGGAACACAGGTCTGACATTTTACTTAAAGGGTTAGTTCACCCAAAAATGAAAATTAGGCTGTGTTTTACTCACCCCCGTGGCATCCTAGGTGTATATGACTTTCTTCTTTCAGATGAATCCAGTCGGAGTTATATTAAAAATTGTCTTTGATCTTTCAAGCTGTTTAATGCCACTCAACGGGTGTTGCTTGCATCAGTCCAAAAGAACTTAAAATTGCCCATCCATAAAAAAAAGTGCCTCACACGGCTCTATGTGGGAGTGATGCGTGTGTACGAACAAATTCCATATTCAAAACGTAATAATCACTTTAATCTAGCTTGCGCCAACAGTTGTACACGGAAGCAGCTCCGGGCAGATGACGTTTTGGTCTAGAATCGAAGTACTACATGTCTGCCATCTAGTGGTAGGGAATACAAATGAGATATTACACCATATTAGGACCTACAGCCTATTTTATGAAGTATGACGTTTTGTTGCAATTTTGCGACTTTGGCGCTTAGAGGGTTAAAGAAGTATGTTATAGAGCTCATCATATAGAACTGTCTGCAGACGCATGAAGATGTTGAGTGATAGTTTCTGCCTCAGAGTAAAGAGTGCATGATGGGACTTCCGCCTGCATGGAGTGAACAGCACAGAAGGGAGCTCCTCAAATAAATAACAAATTATTGCTAAATAGACTAATCAACCAAGTAAAGCCTTTAAATTTCTGTCATAACAATGAACTTTTCAACATGACCAACATAACCGAGCTCGTGCAAAAAAGTTACATCAACAATCCAGCACAATACAAAAGCAGAAAGCAGTGAGAGAAAGATGGACGAAGACGACGGCAATTCTCCTATTTCGTTGAGTGCACTCAGAGCGGAACTACATATGCATCGTGAGGCAGTGATTAAAGACATTAAATCCCAAATGGAAAGCCTTCATCTGGAGATGCAAAAGAATCGAAGGGAGATGAAAGAGGACCTGCGTGCGCTACGAGAGGAAATCTTTCCAGAGCTGGCCACCTTACACAAAGCACAGGCCGAATCGGCGAATGAGTGCACGGAGATGGGGAAAACTCTGAGTGACACGATGGACAGAGTGGCAGTACTTGAACAGTCTCATGAACGCATGGCTAAAGAACACAAGAAAATGCAGGAGAAATTTATGGATCTGGAGAATCGTAGCCTGAGACAGAATTTAAGATTCGTCGGGATTCCAGAAGGAGTGGATGCTGGCAATCTGGTTCGATTCATCAAAGACCTGCTACTGGAGATATTTGGAGCCGATGACTTGGGGGATTCCAGTATGACAGTAGATTGTGCGCACAGAACTCTGGCCCCAGGCATTAATTGCTCGCTTCCACTACTATTTGGACAAAGAAAAAATTCTGAAGTTATCCAGAAATAAAGGCCGTCTCTATATCTTCCCCGATGTGAGTCCAGAGGTTGGCAAACTTCGAGCCGTGTTCAATCCATTGAAAACCAAGCTGCGAGCGGCCGGGATAAATTACAGTCTGTTCTATCCGGCCAAACTGACAATCACTGTGGACGGAATCAGATACACGTTTGAACACCCTCGAGAGGCTGAGAAATGTCTTTGAAAGAAGTCTCAAACCTAGATGGCCGATCTGTAAGGCTTGAGTATACGATTAAGCGGAGATGTGGTGTTTATTCATTCTCAACATGTTTGGACAGAATAATTTAAACAGATCAGTGGATATTAGTAAAGTCTAATGGGACAAAACCGCACCGAACATGTTAAAGTGAAAGAAATACAAGTGTGTAAATGTCACGGAGTGACTGAGATGTGAGACGTGCGGATCCAAGTGCAAAGCTTTATTAACATACATGGTTAGAGACAGGCAAGGGTCAGACAATGGCAACAGGTATATAGAGGACAAGACACAAGAATAATCCTAGGGCTAGCGTGGGTCAACGATCGGCGAACAGAATCAACAGGGCGAGACTAGAGGGATAAATCCGTTACATAGGCAAATAGCAGAACCGAGACAACAGACAGGCGAGGCGACTAGGCCCCCCTAAGACTATGAAAACAAGTATGGCCTCCGAACGTAGCTATCACAACTAGCTATATGCGCATACAATACTTGGCCATTTGAAAGGATCAGAGTGAGTGTTATATAGTGTGAGTTATTGGATGCAGGTGAGTGCGCAATAAGTGGAGTGGAGCATGGGAGATGTAGTCCATAGTGATGTGTGACAGTCTATGTGGAGTGAGTGTCAATATGGTGAGAGAGCGACCTCTTGTGTTCATTGGATGAAAGTCCATGGACTGCATTTGTGACAGTAAATAGGTCTATAGAGTACTTTTTTGTAATGTTTTTGGAAAGGAGCTAAGTGGTAAGTCAGACAGTTTACTATCTTTTTTATTAATGTTATGGGTAAAAAGGGTTCTCTAAACTCGCTCTGTTCTTTTTTGTGACTTTCAATCAAATAAAGGTCAACTGAGCTATTGTTCAAGTTTTTTTAGTTGTTAAAAAACAAATATTGGCAATTTTTTTTCTTTTTCTTTTTGTCCCCCCCTTTCCCCTTATACTTTGAATGCTGCTTCCCACAATATTTCTCAAAACTCTGATTATGACTAGCAGGAAAGTAAATGCTGTAAAGAAAAATCACATTCAGTTTATTTCATGGAATTGTAAAGGGCTCAATGGAGCGATAAACGGGGAAACGTATTAGCACATCTTGGGAGACTGGGAGTTGATATCACATTTTTACAAGAAACGCATTTAAAGAACCAAGACCAGAGCAGATTAAGAGGAAGATGGGTGGATCAAGTATTTCATTCAAACTTTAAGTCTAGAGGTACAGCTATTCTCATAAAGAAGGGTATACAATTTACTGCAACAAAAGTTATTTCTGATTCCAATGGACATTATGTTATAATAGTGGGGAAACTCTATAACACACCAATATTGTTTGCCAATATATATGCTCCCAATATAGATGATGAACAATTTATATATTCTGTTTTGAACATCTTGCCTAATCTGGATACTCACCAGTTGATAATGGAGGGTGATTTTAACTTTGTGTTAGACCCAATCTTAGACAGATCTTCAAATAAAACGGTACCCCTACAAAAATCAGCCAAATTGCTACAAAGGTTTATGAAATCCTTTAAAATAATAGATCCATGGAGATTTACCTTTCCAAACCAACAAAATTTTTATTTTTTTTTGCCAGTTCATCACACATTCTCTAGGATAGACAATTTTTTAATAGATTGCAAACTTTTGTCAGCAGTCACACATTGTGATTATGAAGCAATGGTGATATTGGACCATAGCCCCTTAGTTCCCATTCAGGAACTCGAGCTGCTTCGAAACGCTGGTGGCATTCCCAAAGCATTTCCGACGCAGCGTCTTGTTGCCTCGGGGAACCAGGGTTACATTCTTAACCTGGAGACGTTCCCCTTCAGGAACTCGAGCTGCGTTGGAAACGCTTTGGGAACGCCCCCAGTGTTTCCGACGCAGCATCTCGTTCCCTCAGGGAACCATGGTTACATTTGTAACCTGGAGACGTTCTTCAGGTAGTACTTGAAACCAAATACGATATGAATAAATGGAGATTTGATATAATTTTGTTACCATATCAGACATTTTGTAAACAACCAGGATCAAATACGTTATATGTACAGGACAAAACTACGGTAGATGTTTCTAAATCCAAAATTTGGGAAGCATTTAAAGCAGACATGCACGGAAAAAAATTATTTATTATAATGTCTTAATCAGGAACCAATGTAAAGAACAAAAAAATAAATTAACGGACAGAATACTAGAAATAGATCAAGAGTATGCTATTTCCCCCTCACCAGAATTGTGTAAAGAGAGGCTTTCTCTCCAGTCAGAATTTCAGTTATTATCCACTTCAGAGACTACTGATCGTTTGATACGGGCAAAAGCCACGTATTATGAGCATGGAGAGAGAGCAACTCCTCGCTTGGCAAATTAAAGAGACAGCAGCATCAAGAATGATAATGGAAATTAGGAAAGAGACAGGACAAATTACATCCAAGCCACAAGAAATAAATAATATTTTTTTAAACTTTATATTAAATTATACTCTTCAGAATCTGTCAACGAGCCATCATGTATAGCCCAGTTTCTTGATTCACTTAATATACCCTCCTTAAGCATGGAAGATAGGGAAGTTTTGGAACGGCCACTAACTATTGATGAAATCGACGAAGCAATATCCAACATGCAATGTTCAAAGTCCCCAGGTCCAAATGATTTCACAACCGAATTTTATAAATGTTTTAGTGACCAAATTTCACCTTTGCTTTTAGAGGTTTTTAATGAATCATTTGAAAGAGGCTGTCTACCACCAACATTTTATCAGGCTAATATTTCTTTAATACACAAGGCAGAGAAAGACCCCTTAGAGCCTAGTTCATATAGACCTATCAGTCTTCTTGACGTTGATAACAAAAGTTTGGCCAAGGTTTTGGCTACCAGACTTGAGAAAGTTCTCCCCTCTGTGATCTCCACAGATCAAACAGGATTCATCAAGAATCGCATCTTATTCTTTAATATTAGAAGACTATTGAATATTATTTACACATCAAGTCCCAATCCCACTCAGCCCGAGGTACTTATTTCTATAGATGCAGAAAAAATTCTATCCCTTACAATCAGTACCAACCATTATGTTAATTTTAGAAAAATTTTGAAAAATCTCAGGATATAAGATACATTTTTCTAAAAGTGTTATATTCCCGATCAACCCTAAAACCCAATTAGAAATACTGTCATCTTTTTCTTTTAAAATAGTAAACTCATTTAAATATCTAGGGATCACCATAACTAAATGTTTTTCTACACTTTTTAAAGAAAATTTCCTGAAGCTGTATGAAAACACTCAACACACTTTTAAGAAGTGGTCCAATCTCCCTCTCTCTTTAGCAGGTCGCATTAACACGGTAAAAATGAGTATTTTGCCCAAATACCTATTTCTTTTCCAGTGTACCCAGCTACATTAAAACCCTAACCCTAAACCCAAATGTCATTTTTTCAAAACTTGTCATAAAGTACACCCAATATATTTGAAAAAAAAAAAAAAAAAACTAGAACAATGAAAGTAGATTTACAGAGGATTAAACCGAAAGGAGGGATGTGTCTACCTAATTTTCAGCTGTATTACTGGGCATGTAATATAAGAGCACTCTCATTTGAAATGCATGAGGGGTCGTTTTAATGGTGTGATATGGAAAATAAATCATGCTCACCTTCCTCTTGGTCAGCTTTAATCTATTCAGCTTTGTCTACCTGATTAGACACCCCCCCCCCTCCAGCTCAATTGAACAATCCAGTGGTTTCCAATTAATTCAAAATTTGAAAACAGATAAGAAAGCATTTTTAAGTGACAAGCATGCTCTGTTTTAAGCCCATTAATCGCTAATCATTAATTTCTCCCTTCCCGAATTGATTCAATATTTCAGATCTGGTCCAATAAAGGTATACACTCCTTTCAAAATTTGTTTATTAACAATTGTTTTCCAACATTTCAGCAGTTACAGCAGATATTTGATTGACCTACTACACCTTTTTTAAATACTTACACGCTCGCAGTTTTGCTCAAAATTATTTTTCATTGTTTCCTTGTGAGCCGCCAACTCCTCAAATGGAGGCATTGTTTTTGCAGAACCCATTTACCAAAGGAGGAATTTCAGTTGTATATAATAAATTATCACAGCTAGAATGTGATGTTTCATTAGAGCATCTAAAGACGGCATGGGAAGATGACCTTGGAATAGATATCGAAGACTGGCAATGGGATGAAGCACAAGAACAAGTTCACTCTTCTTCCTTGTGTATTAGATATGGTCTAATACAATTCAAGATCCTACATCGACTTCACCTGTCTAAACTAAAGCTCTCGAAGATGTTTTCCTCTGTAGACCCACTATTTGATAGGTGCGGTCAAACTCCAGCATCACTAGGACATATGTTTTGGAGTTGTTCTAAGATTAGTGATTATTGCATTTCAGTTTGTAATTTATTGTCAGAAGTGTTGGGAAAGCAATTGGATCCAGACCCAATTTGAGCTGTTTTTGGTGTCAGTAGTGATAATATGAAGCTATCTAAAAACCAACATATAATGCTTGGATTCGTTACACTCTTAGCACGTAGATTGATTTTGCTCAACTGGAAACAGAAAGAGCCACCCCACTGCTCGGCACGGATTAAAAATGTTATGCCCTACCTGCAACTTGAAAAGATAAGATTTTCCCTAAAAAAATAAACAAAAATTGTCATGCAGCATGGAAGCCTTTTTTTTATTATTTAATAAGAAGCATAGTTGAACCCTATAGCAGCCCCCCTTCCCCTTTTTGTCTTCTTTCTTCTCCCCCCCCCCCCCCCCCCCCCCGCCCCCGGTTCTCTTCTTTTTCCATAGCATTACGATGTTAAAATGTTAAATTAGGACTTGTATAAAATTTTGCAGTTTGTATGGAATATTTTGTTTTTGCGCCAATGTAAAAAACCTAAAGAGAATGTAAAAAAAAAAAACGGTGCATGATCAGAAATCCTGGAAATCACAGCTCACTAACAACCATAAAATGAGAAACCGTGATTTCACACCATGTGACAACAGTATCAGATGAGCACTCTCAATGCTCACTACAAAGACCCTCTCTGGTTTGTATCACGACATGAGGAGCTTTAAATAAAATCATCAAAATGACTTCAGCACAGCATTAAAGTCTCAGAATCTCAGAGTAACCAATGATACATCATAAGATTACACTCATACATGAAAATAACTAAAGAAAGCTCAAGCACTCACCTCAAACAATGTTTCTAGATATTTCTATTTCCTCCTCTGAACCGTTGTTGAACAGCAGCTCTGAAATTTCTTTCACTTCTGTAAAACAAGTGAAACCTGCTTCCTGCTTTCTTTCAGGAAGAGACATGAGAATCAGAAGAATGACAGTCAGAAATCAACACACACACACACACACACACACTCTCTCTCTCTCTCTGATCTGGTTCCTTATAAATATTAATTCTCAGGAAACTGTACTGCTGTCGTTGCACAGATTCTTCAGTGTAATTTTAATTACATATTAGGGATGAAGCCAAAGCTGACAAATTCTGACAAATAATGGAAAAGATACAGTAATTTCATGTGCTTGCTGGTGTTATAGATCATTTGGAGATTGTGTTAAACTCAGGACAGAAAGCACACAGATAATTAATTACCTGACTTTCCAGCTACAGATTCATCACTTGCAATTCTACAGAGTAGATTGAAATGTTTTCCACATTATTTGTAAATGCTGGTGTGGACTACATTATTTCCTCTGTCTCTGTTCACATATATTTTGTTTCAATATTCTGTATAATTATGAAAGAAACCGGCTCGAATGTAGTTCCATGGACTCTCAACTTTAATTCCTGATTTCCCTGCAATCCATAACAACCCAGGTACCTCCCATATATGCATAATGAAGGGAGACTGAGGTCTCTGCAGAGCAAAAGTGGGTGTTTCTGACTTTGTGGGTGTTTTCAAACTGATGGGTGTTTCTAAATGATGCAATGAAAATGATCCCCCTTACCCAGGGCTCGAATTGAGGGGGGATGCGGGGGGATGGCAATCAGATAACGGCGACTGGCCAATCAGAACTCGGTACTGTAACAAGCTGCGCACAAGCGGAAGCAAGTATTCGTCATTTTTCGCGCAAAATGGTTCAAGCGCAACTTTTGAATTTCTTTAAAAAGTAGAGAACAGAAAAGGTATGATTTTTCCTTCATTAGAATTTAAAAACATTCCCCTGGCAATGTTATTGAGCTGTATGTGTTTGACTGTCTGTGAGAGATTGAGAGATGATTGGAGAGCTGACATTATCGAGTCATCGACCTTGCAAAAACACGTCTTGAGAGTCCAAAAGCATTCACTGCACGATGAAGCCTATTAGAATACAGGTAAAACAACCTTATAATTCAAGCAATTAAAGAAAAAATACCCATGTATGAGTTTTTATGTTTTTATATTCATTGCACAAGCAATGCACTTTTCTGAATATCAGTAGGCCTACATGCGCGAGCACAAATGTTTTAAAACAACAGTGCATAGTAACACGGTGTTTCGTTCCTTGAATTAATCAGTTTTTGAACGAATCAAGTGAGCCAGTGATTCAACGGCCCATTCAGATGGACACTTTCCCTGCGTCCCAATGTGCATACTAACTAATCCGCCTGTCTGGCCTAAATACAGGGAAGCAATCTCAATAAATTGAATGTCCGGAAACAGTTCATTTATTTCTCTAATGGTCAACTCAATGTAAACGTGTGTATTAAATACCATTCAATGCACACAGACTGAAGTAGTGTAAGTCTTTGGTTCTTTTAATTGTGATGATTTTGGCTCACGTTTAACAATAACCCACCAATTCACTATCTCAACAATTAGAATACTTCATAAGACCAATAAAACATTTTTAGTGAATTGTTGGCCTTCTGAAAGTATGTTAATTTACTGTACATGAACTCAATACTTGGTAGGGCCTCCTTTTACATGAATTACTGCATCAATGCGGCGTAGCATGGAGGTTATCATTTTGTGGCACTGCCTGAGTTGGTAGTGTAATGCCCATTTTCTTTGACAGTGGCTTCATCTCATCTGCATTTTATTGGCCTCGATTGTTCTCATTTTCCGCTTGACAATGCGCCCCATAGATTCTCTATGGGTCAGTCTGTTGAGGATTGTGTTTGCTGGCCAGTCATCACACCACCACCATTTTCATGTTAAACCAACGTGGGCTCTTTTGGCAGTGTGGGCAGTGCCCAATTCGTGCTGGAAAATTAAATACTGATCTTCAAAAAGCGTTCAGCAAAGAAATCATGAGTGCTCCAAAATTTCTTCTTGTAACGGTTGCAGCATGACGTTGTTATGTTATCAAAAGCACAATGTGACAGAGGGCCAGGCAATACATTGCACCTCAACACACAAGCTTGAAAACTTAACACGGGACTTCAAGGCAACTGTGGCTATGAGCTTACTCCCCCTTCCGTCCAACTCTAGACCTTTGTTTTCCAAATGAAATAAAACTTGCTCATCATCTGCAAGAGCTTTGGACACGTGGGCAACGTCCAGTTCTGCTCTCCTTAGCTCAAGGTAAGACTCCTCTGAACGTTGTCCGTGTGTTCAGTTGAGTGGCTTAACAAGAGGATACGACACGGGGGGTACGACAAATTCGCTTGCGCCGTCGTGTTGGGTGGGGTGGGGTGCGTCTTGATCCGTTGACCCGCAGCCCTCAGTCCATTCCTTTGACGTTCACCGTCAAATGCTGGAAGGCGCGGGGGGAGGCTGAGACATGGCTCGTGCAGGGAACCGGATTCTTGTTGCTCGCGGTTGGGGTGGTGGCATCGGGTGGCGCCACAGGCGTTGTCCTTCCACAATTTGCGGTTAACATCTGTATACGCCCACGGTCGTGAACAGCCGAGCGTCTTTGCAATGAATGGTTGTTGTGGCTTACCCTGCCGTTGGACGAGGGTGGCAATAGCTGTCTTCTGGCGAACTGGTCAGATCACAGCGGCCCCAGAGTGTACCGAGGTCACCAACTGAAGACCATTGGGAAGGCTCAGAACCGTTGCGTGTTTTTTTAGTTGGATAGCTGAGTGCTTGTTTGTCACCATAGTCAGGGTGTTGGATAGTAGGAATGGGCGGGTTTTTGGTGAAATGGTGTTGAGGTGCGCCGAATCATCAGCAAAGAAAGAGAACCGAAAGCGGGTGGGTGGACCACAGGGAGTGGGTTCAGGGGTCGTGGTGTGGCATTAAGGGATGAATACGCACAATGTCACAAGTAGTGAATTAACGAAATAGAGTGACTGGTCCACTACATTCATTTATTGAGATTGCACCTGGCAATTAAAAATGACTAGACAACTAAATTTAGGATGGAGTGGACAGACTGACAGGCTGTGAAAGACGGCAGAAGGGCAATCAGACGTTTGAGACAGCTTCGAGGGTGGGAGTATGGAAAGTAGAACAAATTCAAAAATATAGTACAAACAAGGGGGTCTGACTTGCCTACTCACTGGTTGTGAAAAGGAGCAAAAAACTACCTTATGTCTGAACCGGCCGGCGAACGAGCACATTTACGTTGCAGCACAAAAGCACCTGACAAAGGTGAGGTGGGAGGATTAGAAGCGGTACACTGTAGCCGAACATTCCGCAAGGTCTCAAACCGCAAGAAATCGAAAAAAAGTCTGGATAGATACTGAGATTTAGCACGAACGGGGCGAGGTCAGTAAAGAAAACCGTGTGGAATAAATTGAGAACGGACTCGTGAGTGGGCAAGACACAGGATTAAACCGTGGTGGAGCGACGAGGAACCCGGTCCACGGAGCGAGCAAGGGGAGAAGGTGTGCTACCCCCCCGGACCACAAAACGGACACAGAGAGCACCTTATATTCCCTAGTGAACCACACACCAACGGTGTCCTTGCACCCCCCAGTCTCCACTAAAAACACGCCCGGGAATGGAGAGTACACTATGGAATACACCAAAATAAGCTCGTACCGTGTCGCAAATACCCGCTGAGAGACCGGGGCCCGCAACCCACCGAATCTTGGACTCTCGCGGCACAACAATCTTTACAGACACGGACGGGCCGCACCCGCCAAAATAAACGGCCTGGAGAGTGGGAAACATTGGGCACTAGCAAAAAACTAGCCAAAATAAAAATCATATTAACGATATTGTGGTTTATAAAACAACCCTGCACTGGGGTCTACGGGAGACTATTAAAAAAACGAAGCCAGCGAACAGGGAACGAAAAAAAAAACTTCATGGCGTATCGGATTAAGATGCTAAAGCTCACAGTCCTCACCCAGACCCTACCGAATGATGGTTGAGGGGGATGCCTGGCTATGAAGAAGACAAAAGAAAGGGAGGCAAGAAACTATGACACTAGAGTAGTAGGTGGATTGGTATAAGGATCGGGAAGGGGGCAAGCGCCAGGGAGGAGCCAGAAGGACTCAAGACGAGTAATTAAACCGCAAAGACGCGATGGCACAAACAGAAACGAACCCAGTCACAGGCACGGAGAAGACGGCACGGGGCACAAAAGATAGGAGAGTCACAAAAACCAATGGTCACATGCACAAAAGAAGAAATATATAGTCCATAAAATACTATTACACAAATGCAGATAACGTTGTTGCCAACACATCTGTAGTCATACAGCCATCTGGCCTGGGGGTACAGTGTTCACATAGGAAAGGAAAAAATTCATTGGGTGGACTAAAACGACCATTTTACTTCCAAGTTTTTAAAGTACCGTCGGTCAGAAGCCAGTAAAACCGATAAACCTTTACCTTGGCTAGATAACTGAAAGAAAAACGATCGAGCTGCACATAACCTCTGCGAATCTTAACGTAACGTGGGCTCGTCTCTGATGACTGTCCGCATACCCTCGTTGACCCCGGTAGAGGCTGCTCCCAGGGCAACGAGATTCAAGCCGCATAAAAACAGTGGTTGATGATTGGCTTGACAGACAGGCTCACATCTGATTGGCTAAGTAGATGATACTATGTCCAGGGCGCGAGGCCCTGCGTGGGAGTTACGTTCGGGCATCTGCAAGAAGGGGTCTCACAATTCACACACAATGCAAAACAACCACGACGATCACATTCACAAGCCCCCATGATAACCGTGGAATTTTAAGAACCTCAAGAAATTCAAAGGACATTTAGTCAACCCAGTTGAAGGTCTGTTGGGAGAAGGATTGTTTTTTTGTGCATTAATGTTGACACTTATTTTTAATGAATATCTATATCGCTTATTTTTGCAATGGTGATGAATTGTTTTGTTTGGTGTGAATACTGAAAGATGTATATATATAAATAGATTTTTGTTGCGTGAAAATCTTATGCATGTGAATTGTGGATTCCGCATGTGTGGCATCGCAGCTTTTGCGTATATTATTGACATTATGGTCTGGCTCCATACGCACCGGAAAGAGGGAAGGGGACCCAACACTGGGGACTAAAGTGATACCGTGCTAATAGGGCACAGAAGTGACAAAGTGTTGCAGATCCCAATAGTTTTGGTTGTTAGATGCGGAATTGTCTTTTTGTTTACGACCTGAGAGGCAGAAGTAACCGACTAAGCTCGACTTCGTATTCATTGTGTTATCTTGGTCTCACTAATTAGATCAGAAAATGAGGAAAAGACATAAAGAAGAGGGGGAAAAACCAGAGAAAAAAGAAGAAAAAGGAGCCCAGAAGATATAAAGACGTCCCATTTCAGTAAAGTTCCAAATGGCAATTTAGCGGATGAGAAAATTGTTTTGGGGGTCTATAAATCTTTCGTTGTCTTAGGACGGGAAGGTGACCTATACTAATTGCAAACAAACATCCATAATGGCAAGCTGGGTTGAAACAGACCGGGGCAAACAATATAATTGTGACTCAAAACACCCTTTAATGTCCATTGATGCAAGCATCGTGTATGTTTTTTCTTGTTAATGCCTGAAAAGTGCAAGTGACCCCCGCAGGCCTCAGGAGCCCCGTAGAGCCTCCAGAAAGCAAAACAAAAACAGGCACATTTCAAAGAACGGGTGGAAAGATTCAAACCTATTGCTGGCCAAAAAAGGACAGACCTGAACTTTATAGTCTAGAGGTTTACTCAAATGAAAGTTGGACAACAAAAAAAAAAATTCATACTACAAAAAAAAAGAGAAAGAACACACCAGTTTTCCAAATAGTCTAACCTATAAACCTAGCCCCGCCTAGCACAAAGGTGTCTTATATCAAAATTGACTTATAAATAAAATACCAAATTCAGCCTTGTATCAATGCAAAATGTCGAGGTCAGAAAAAGTTTGCAGAATGAACATGATGTAAACATATCCCTTGTTCGTTAAAGATAGTACCCCGCCCCCCCCCCCCATTTCATTATTAAAAGTTTTAAACTACATTACCCATAAGCCTCTGCCATTATACCAATGGAACACGAAAAACAAGGCGCTGTTATTTGTAGTTCAATTAAGTTATGCTTAGGGTTAGGTTTAGGATCTCGGTTAAGGGGTAATTTCTTACAACATAGCAACACTGCTTTGTTAACTGAATGTATTACTGACGTAATAATAACAGCAAAACATAATTTGCAACATTAAA
>JADLZN010002073.1:270000-489880 GCA_018155175.1 Sinocyclocheilus anophthalmus | reverse complement strand
CCTGTGGGCATCACGGAATGAAAAGTATGACGAGCTCAAAGCTGAAATCCTAGCCAGGGTGGGCCTGTTTCCCATGGGGGCTGCGCAACAGTTATATCAATGGACCTATGATGAACGGCAGCCAGTGCGAGCGCAAGCCGCGAAACTATGGCCCAGCTTGGTGTGTGAACCACCTGTGGCGTCCGCGGGGTCTCCGAACCGGACCGGTGGCTGAGAAGTAGTCAGTCGAAAGTTCTCCGGCTGCTATGGGCCCTGAGCCCGCGCGTCGCGCTGAGTGCGCTTCACCGGTCAGATAGCGACACCCCCAGGACGATCCACAGTTAGGTGAGGCGGCGAGTGGCTAGTGTGGCAACGAACACGCGGTCCCGCGAGGCAGGGAGGGAGAGACGGACTGGGAGCCCCGCAGGGGATGGGAGCGGCGTGCCCGATCGAAGGGGCACCCTGGCGACCAGGCGCGCAGGACGGTTGGTCACCCGACGGGGCGTATGAGCCATATGCCACGGAACCCCTAGCCTCGACGGGATATAGGGTGCAGTGGGGTGTTTCCTTGCACCAGGAAGGTACGTCCACCGAAGCTTCCCACAGGATTGTACAACTTGGCTGGAAAGCACGTCCAGGCCTTCTTGATCGGCAGGTCAGTCACCCTCGTGCACCGCCCTGGTACGACCAGCCAGGCAACGAGCAAAATCCCCAGTTGCCACTGACGTGTGTGCACGGAGACACCCGCTTGGTAGCGGCCCGGACGGTGCGGATCTCGGTGGAGCCCGGGACCTGGGCCATCGAGGTGGGCATTATGCGAGACCTCCCCGTACCTCTGCTCCTGGGACAGGACTGGCCGGGTTCCAGAAGCTCCTCCTCAGATCCAGGATGCCAGGCCGTACCGCCCGGAACGGGCCACAGCGACCCCGTTGGGGACCGCCCAGCCCAAGGCCGGTCTACCTAGCGACAGACAGCGAGAGGGAGGGTGAGTGTCAGCCTCCTAATCGGCATCTGTCTAATTGAATGTTTGTCATCTGGAACGACCGGGGGCTCGTTCGGAAGGGAACAACGCGAGGACGACCGCCTATGGAACTGCTGGGATCAAGTGCGCCGCATTGATGAGGTAGATAGGCTCCCGGGGCCTCACCCCCTCCCTCACTTTGTGATACGTAATGGTCTGCTGTACTGTGTCGCCCACAGGTGGGGGGAGGACAAATTCCTCCTGGTAATGCCTACCACCAAGACGGAGACGGTCATGAAGCTGGCACACGGCCACCCAATGGCGGAACACCTAGGAGCCAACAACACCGTCCAAGCGGCCGTGTTTTCGACGGCACCGGGAGCTAGAGGCCGTGAGCGAAAACGGTTTCTGCCGTAGCTGTCCCACCGGCCAAGCCAGAAGTCTCCTGCGCCTACCCCCCAAAGCAACCCGCTCATTCCACATACCAGTATCGAGTGCCCTTTTCGCGTAGCGGAGTCGGGATATGGTGATCTATGGGTGGCGACCGTGTAGCCGCAGTCTGCCCGGGACAATGAGCACATCTGGTTATCTGGAATTAGAGCCACCCGGAAAGCCATGATCCACTGCGAGCGACCAACGCCAAAAACGAAATTCTGTGCCTGTGGACTGTTTCTGTGGCCTATGTTGCGCGTCGTGAGTTTTAGTCACAGAAAAAGGAAATTCCTGAACTGACCAGTGGTCACCCCCTTCTGTCCAGGGTATCATGGCGGACCTCGCGTCACCTCCTCAAGGTCAAACAATCTGAAGGACGGTCGGTCTACCAAACGCAGTACGGACGGCTACTGGTGGAGCGGGTTGGCAACCGAGTCACGCTTCAATGAGGATGGGTTGAAGCGGGCGTCGGTGGATCACGAGGATGGGCATGGCCGGAGGCGGACGGGACCTCGATGATTACCGTATGTGCCTTTCTTTATTGGGCGTCAGAGAGGTACCGTCAGGCCTCACACAGGCTTCACCCCCTTCGAATGCTGTTGGGAGACAGCCCAGGGGCTTCTAGACGTGGTCGCGAAGCCTGGGAGAACCAGCCCGCCCACACTTGTAGAGCCGCGTCAGAGACGAAGGTGCGGAGAATAGATGCTGGGAAAGGATAGACCGGGTCGAGGCCGTGGTGTGTAAGGAACATCTGTGGTTGACCCCATCACTCAGTCCAGACCGAGGCCCTGGGAGGATCCAGGTCCCGGTTTAGTACCGATCCAGTGGTGGTACTTGTCCCGACATAGCTTAGCGTGCATGTTTCTGTGCGAACTGGCAGTTTTTGGGTCCTAACGACCGAGTGAAGCGGATGGGGACGGGGGTGACGTACCGGAAGGTGCGGCGCAACGGGCCGCTGACGGACGGTAGACAAAATCTACCCCGTCAACTTGCTGCAGAAAGGTGGGTTGTCCTCGGCGTCGTTTAATGCCCGAGCAACTGGGCCGCGCTAGCCTACCGGCCCCCGTGTTAGGGGACCGGAACCGGCAGCTGTCGGTCGACAGAAGAAGGAGATTGGACCTGGTGCAGTCCGGTTCCGGGATGGTTCAGTGCGACCCCTGGGGCAGAAAACTACCGTCGTCGAGCACGAGGTCCGCACAACACTCCTGGTAGCGTGGATAACGCAGCTTAGGCTGTGGCAGTGGCCCTACCGGGTACCGGAAGCTCGCCGGCCGGCTATAGGGGAGGAAGTCAAGAAGATGCTCCAACTAGTAATCATCGAGCCCTCCCGTAGCCCGTTGGCCAGCCCCATCGTGATGGTTCCAAATCCGGACAACACCCTCCGGTTCTGTAAAGACTTCAGGAAGGTCAATCAAGTTTCCACCTTTGACGGCTATCCCATGCCACGGGTAGATGAGCTCTTGGACCGGCTGGGCAAGGCCCGATACATCAGCACCTTGGACCTCACCAAAGGCTACTGGCAGGTGCCCCTGTCCCCCGAGTCCAGGGAGAAGACCGCCTTTAGCACTCCCATTGGCCACTGGCATTACCGGGTGCTACCATTCGGCCTACACGGGGCACCAGCCACATTCCAGCGGTTGATGAACATCTTGCTCCGGCCCCACCAAGCCAAGGCTTACTTGGATGATGTCGTCATTCACTCCGAGGGCTGGGAGACTCACCTGGAGCATCTACGGAGGGTGTTGACGGAGCTCCGGCGGGCTGGCCTGACGGCCAACCCCAAGAAGTGCCACCTCGGCCTCACCGAAGCAAAATACCTGGGGTACAAGTTTGGAAGAGGGCTCATCATGCCCCAGGAAAAAAAGGTTGAGGCGGTGAAGGAGTTCCCGCGTCCCGCCAACAAGACCCAGGTATGGGCCTTTTTGGGGTTGGCGGGCTACAACCGATGCTTCATTCCGAACTTCTCCTCTATAGCCTGCCCCCTGTCAGACCTTACCAGGAAAGGGCAGCCAGAGAAGATAGTCTGGACTCCCGAGACAGAAGCCGCCTTCCAGGCCCTCAAGACGGCCCTGACGTCCTCCCCGGTCCTGCATGCCCCAGACTTCGGCTGCCCCTTCACCCTATATACGGACGCCTCCGGCACTGGTTTAGGGGCAGTCCTCTCCCAGCTCCGGGATGGAGAGCAACACCCAGTAGTCTACATCAGCCGGAAACTCTCCCCCGCGGAGATCAGGTACGCCACCCTGGAGAAAGAGGCCCTGGACATAAAGTGGGCAGTCCTGGAGTTAAAGTACTACATTTGGGGCCGCCGGTTCACCCTCGTCACTGACATATGCGCCCCTGCAGTGGATGTCCCGGGCAAAGGACACAAACGCCCGGGTGACACGGTGGTTCCTCGCACTCCAGGACTTCTGCTTCCAGGTACAACATCGGGCCGGGGCCGATCACGGGAATGCGGACGGTCTCTCCCGGGGCTGGTCCGGTTGGGCAGGTCTGGCAGGTAACCAGAAATCCCCCCCAATCCCCCCACAACGAGTTGTGTGTTTCCCCACAAGACCAGGGCGATGCCTAGGGGGGGGAATGTGGCGAGTACCCCGAGTCCAGATTAGCGTCGCCCTGGAAACTCCGCTGCCCCACTGATCACCGACGCAAAAACACCTGTGCGCGATGAGTGGCGCACCTGGAGCTCGTTCACGCTGGCCTTAAAGCGGAGAAGAGGACGCCAGCGGTGAAGAGCCCCCCCAGAGTGGGGGTGGGCTCCAGGCGGCATTAATGATTGTTCTCCTTATTTCACAGACTCTGAAGGTACCCAGGGAGAGGGATCTGCACCACGGTACTTCACCCCACGAGCACCAGTGTGAGCCGGGCACCGAGCACCAGTCATCAAGGCCACGTGTGATCAGTGTGTGGGCAAATAAATCACCCTCCAGGGCTCTTTCGACCAGTACCGAGTCTGTGTTCTCATTCACCCCGCGAATATATATATATATACATATATATATATATTATATATATAGTTGCCTAACAAATATGACACAGTAAAATAATTAGGCCTTATGGTAAACAAAAACTTTTTATGTGCGACGCGATGACTAGTTAACAATTCTTCTTCTTATTATTATTTGGAAATGGAAATTAATTTAACTGTTTTTTTTTTTAACTGTAAAGTATTTAATTTTTTTATTTGTACAATAAATTGTCTAATTAACTATACTGTTACATGTATTATTTATATATTTATTTAAATCACATTTTATGTATGTATTTTAATAAATACGTTCATTATTTTATAGGGTATTTATTTGAATTGATTTTTAAATGCATTTATTTTAATCAAATGTTGATTATTCGTTATTTATTTGAGCCAATTTGGATTTATTTATTAATCAAAGATAGTTAAAACTAGCTAAATTTTTTAATTGTTAGTTACTAAAATGTAATATTATGTTTTGTGCATTATTTATAATTTATTCATACTGTTTATAGCGCAATTGCAATATTACATAACGATGAAAAAGATCAATTTACTCTTTTAAAGTGGAAATATAATAAAAACAACTTACCAATTTTACAGCGAGTGGACGTTCAAACGCTTGTGTTGTTAGGACGTCTCTATGGCAACGACCGGTTACGTCGAAGCGTAAAACTAACATTTCAACCTACGATCAACTAGATTTATTAGGAAATTAAATATAAACTGTTAAATAGATCAAACCGATCAGCAACCACGCAAACAGAGACGCTTCAAATTAATTTAGTATACGTTCGCCTGTGCGGGAATCAAGGGAAATGTAGTTTTTAGAGTTCAAGAATGTTAAAGGATGATCACGTATAAAACTACAACTCCCATGCTGCTTCCTCTCCGCAGCCGCCGCCGTGTTGTTGTTGTTAATGTTTTGGCTCAGTTGGAGAGGCGTCACGTTTAATGGTAGATTTGCACAGAGGACGTTTTCCTTCATCTTTCTCCCGCTGCAGTTTACCTCTAAAACAGGTAAGGACGACATATAAGGCACTGTCTGCAGTTGTCTGTGAGTCTGTGAGAGTCAGTGTTTGTCGTGTAGTCTGCTCATCTCTCAAGTGCAACAGCTCCGTTCACGAACTGAATCAAATGCTGAGTTTAGGACCTTATAAATCTAATTTTAGATTATGGGAGTCTCCTGCCTCGAGTTTATTTGCAGGAATAAGATGTATTCTGCAATAGTAATCGCTCACAGTAGTCGTGTTTATGTAGTTATCTATTTTTTGCAGTTTAAACCGTATTGTCATGTTTATTAGAATAAAAAATAAATAAATAAACAGTTTTTGCATCATCCGTCAACCTATAATTTCAATTTTTTAGTTGTTACAGACTCCTAAATATGATTATCTTTGTCTGAGAGACCCCCATCCTAAAATGTACTGTTAGATGTATGTGTAGGTATATATATTATGATATAGTAAAAAAAAAACTATAGATAGATACATTATAAAAAAAAAAATAATACAAATATATATACATATACATTGGGGGAAAAAAGTATTTAGTCAGCCAGCAATTGTGCAAGTTCTCCCACTTTAAAATATGAGAGAGGCCTGTAATTTTCATAATAGGTATACATCAACTATGAGAGACAAAATTAGAAAATCACATTGTAGGATTTTTAATTGGTAAATTCCTCGGTAAAATTTTTTGGTCACCTACAAACAAGCAAGATTTATGGCTCTCACAGACATGTAACTCTTAGCTTAAGAGGCTCCTCTGTCCTTCACTCGTTACCTGTATTAATGGCATCGTTTGAACTTGTTATCAGTATAAAAGAAACCTGTCCACAACCTCAAACAGTCACAATCCAAACTCCACCATGGCCAAGACCAAAAAGCTGTCAAAGAACACCAGAAACAAAACTGTAGACCTGCACCAGACTGGGAAGACTGAATCTGCAACAGGTAAGCAGCTTGGTGTGAAGAAATAAACTGTGGGAGCAATTATTAGAAAATAAAAGACATACAAGACCACTGATAATCTAACTCGATCTGGGGCTCCACGCAAGATCACACCCCGTGGGGTCAAAATGATCACAAAAACTGTGAGCAAAAATCCCAAAACCACACGGGGGGACCTAGTGAATGACATGCAGAGAGCTGGGACCAAAGTAACAAAGGCTACATCAGTAACACACTGCGCCGCCAGGGATTTAAATCCTGCAGTGCCAGACGTGTCCCCTGCTTAAGCCAGTACATGTCCAGGCCCGTCTGAAGTATGCTAGAGAGAATTTGGATGATCCAGAAGAGGATTGGGAGAATGTCCTATGGTCAGATAAAACCAAAATAGAACTCTTTGGTAAAAACTCAACTTGTCATGTTTAGAGGAGAAAGAATGCTGAGTTACATCCAAAGAACACCATACCCACTGTGAAGCATGGGGGTGGAAACATCATGCTTTTGGGGCTGTTTTTCTGCAAAGGGACAAGGATGACTGATCCGTGTAAACGAAATAATGAATGGTGCCATGTATCGTGAGATTTTGAGTGATAACCTCCTTCCATCAGCAAGGGCATTAAAGATGAAACGTGGATGGGTCTTTCAGCATGACAATGACCCCAAACACACAACCAGGGCAACTAAGGAGCGGCTCCGTAAAAAGCATTTCAAGGTCCTGGAGTGGCCAAGCCAGTCTCCAGATCTCAACCCCATAGAAAATCTTCGGAGGGAGTTGAAAATCCGTGTTCGCCCCCCCCCCAGCCCCCCCCCGACAGCCCCAAAACATTACTGCTATAGCGGAGATCTGCATGGAGGAATGGGCAAAATACCAGCAACAGTGTGTGAAAACGTTACGACCCTATAGTTTTGTGGGGTTTTGTTATGCTGGTTGGTGTGGTCTGCAAGGTGCTGGCTGATGTGCGCTGCGGACGCTATTGATGTCGTCCTCTGATTAGGTCTCTCCCCCTTAACAGGAGATGACAGCATTTCTGCAGGGGGAGTGTTGTGGTTGTGGTGGCCATTTGGTGAACATGCTGTGGTGGTGCAGTACTTGCTCTGTTTTATCCCAATTGTCTGCGAGAGAGATTGTTTGGATTCAATTATTTTGGTACGGTATCTAACTTACCCGACCCTTGCCGTGTACGACTTTTGATTTCTGGATTCTCCCTCTGAACTTGATGTTTCTTTGTAAATATTTGTGGTGAATATTGTACATAGTTATTGGGAAAGTAAGGAGTCAGACGCCATCTTTTGTTTTTGTAATGTTTGGATCTGTGTTTTTGGATTAGGTAGTTAGGTTAGAGAATTGTATTTTATTTTAGTTTCTTTACTTCGGATAGGTAATTTAGAGGGTCTTATATTAAGAACGTTTTGTTTATTATTTTGGCACCGTCGGCTCCTGAAAGTGAACTCCCAAATAAATATTCAAAAGGAGTTGATTGTTCACGCTTGGGTTTTTTCATGTTGCGCTCTACCCCTAGACGGGGCGTAGCATGGAAATTGGGGGCTCGTCCATTTCGTTCATTCTGGTGGGAAGTAGTGAGGTGTTTATTTATTCTGTTGTGGTTTCTCTTTGACTGGGATTTTTCTTTTGGTAAGGGAGGAGTTACAGTAATTAGTATGTCATCCAAATTTGAACTCGATAAATTTGCGATCGCACCGACAGTAGAACAATTTGTTAGTGATCACAGATTTCTATGATATAGTTGTACCTCGAAATGCGTTGAAGAGAGAGATTAAGGCGGCACTGCACACGGAGCTGGGAAAACAGAACATTTTACCTGGTGAGAGTGTGGTTACAGGTGTTGCAATAACTTCGCTATCTGAAGATTTGGAAACTGCAGAGGCAGAGTTCAAGTCCGAAGATGCGGCTCGCATAGATCCTGTTGATCCCTCTCTGGGGAAAAAACCCTTACTGGCCATCCGGTTGAAAGAACTGGAAGTGGAGCTAAGCCGAAGCCAATACCAAAGTCAGCTGTTGCATGTCCGAGCGGTGGAGCTTGAGACACAGCGAGACATCCGGTTGAAAGAGCTGGAGTTCGAATTAAAGTTTGGGCAGGCTAAGCAGTTTCAATCTCCAGTGTTACGGGGAAATACTCCTGTGAAGACGCCGGTAATCACTTCTACTCCTCACCCTGCAATGTTGCCTGTGTCTACGGTAAGTCCTGACGCTGAGGTTAATATTAGTAAACAAATTTCATTAGTCCCTACGTTTAGAGAAGGTGAAGTTGACACATATTTCACTGTGTTCAAGCGCATTGCAGCCACGTTAAAGTGGCCAAGAAATATTTGGCCTTTATTGTTGCAGTGTAAACTTGTTGGGAAGGCGCAAGAGGTATGTTCGGCGTTGACACTTGAAGAAAGTATGAATTATGATTCGGTTAAAACGGCTGTATTAAGAGCGTACGAACTCGTTCCGGAAGCGTACCGTCAAAAATTTAGGGCTCATTTGAAAAACCCCAGTCAAACATTTGTGGAGTTTGCTTGTGAGAAGACTACATTGTTTGAGAAATGGTGTGTAGCGAGCAAAGTCACTACTTTTGAGCAGGTAAAGGAACTAATTTTGATGGAAGAGTTCAAAAACTGCATTTCAGAAAAGGTGGTAATTCATCTCAACGAACAAAAAGTTTCATCCTTAACTGAAGCTGCTGTTTTTGCAGATGAATTTGTGCTCACACACAAGGTTGCTTTTCAGTCACCACGTTTGTCACGTCGCACTGTTGTGAATCGCAACTATAGTTCTAGGAGTGCAGATGCTGTATCCCCAGATAATCACACAACTGATTTATCATTGACGGTGCGAGAATGTTTTTATTGTCACGAAAGAGGACATTTGATTGCTACTTGTCCTGCATTACAGAGGAAAAGTCAGAGGAAGGCTCAGAATGCATCCAAGTCTGTAGCTTTTGTATGCGCTCATTCTCCTGATTCATTACCCTCTATTGATCCTACTTTTGAACCATTTGTTTGTGAAGGTGTAGTGTCATTATCTGAATCAGATTCAAATCCTAAACCGGTACGTATTCTTCGGGATACTGGTGCTGCACAAACCTTCATCTTGGCAGATGTACTTCCATTTTCAGCACAATCTAGTTGTAACTCAGAAGTTCTGGTTCAAGGAATAGAACTTGGTGTGGTAAGAGTTCCTTTGCATACTGTGTACTTGCGTTCAGACATTGTGACAGGTTCAGTTAAAGTGGCTGAACGTAATGAACTACCAGTGAGGGGTGTAGCTCTAATTCTTGGGAATGATTTGGCTGGAAGTAAAGTTGTTTGTCTTCCTGAAGTTACTGAAGTCCCTAGTGTATCTCAGGATGATGTGTTAATTAAAAGGTTTCCCAGCGTATTTCACTCATGTGTTGTTACTCGTGCACAGGCTCGTTTACTCGTGCACAGGCTCGTTTTTTTTTTTTCTTTTTAAATTCAGTATACAGTTTATTTAAAATAGGATATACTAAGTAGGCTTACAGGCAAGCAGGTGATTGTGATTGTAATAAAGGCAATTTTATACTTCACTGAACAGAAATGCACTGTTGTGTTTTCTATGTTTAAATATTTTATTAGAAATTGACAAAGTCAATTGTAATTACACTTTTTAAAAAAAAAAATGCAAACAAACTTAAATTTTAACAAATGGCATAGCAAAAAAAACACAATAGTCAAAACAATTAAACAGAAAATATAAATAAAATAAAATCTCCTCCCACCCAAAAACTCAACCCATAAGTGCTATCGAATGGTAAAGGTAGGTAATGTAGGCATGATAAACATATTAATCACAAGTTTGCAAAAAGGAAATAAAAGGGGACCAATTTTTTTCAAATAACAAAGTCTTGTCTATTAGGGTATACCTAATTCTCTCCCGATGTAGTGTACTTGACAATTCTGTCAGCCATAATTTAAGAGTTGGAACTTCTTTTTTCTTCCAAAACAAAAGAATAAGTTTTTTAGCAGATATTATCCCATATGAAACAAACTGTTGTTGTACTCGTGCAAGTCTTAAAAATTCTTCGGAAACTCCAAATATAATTAATATAGGGTCAGGTTCGATAAGCATGCCTAATGTATCTGAAAATACCTTGAAAATTTTGTTCCAGAAACTTTATAATTTTGGACACATGACGTAGCAGTGAGACAGGTTAGAGTCTAAAAATTGACATTTGTCACATAATGGAGACACTTCTGGAAATATTTTATTTAATTTACACTTGGAATAATGAAGCACTTTAAACTGAATGAGACAATGTCTTGAATTAATAGAACGTCTGTGGACCAGTTCAAGACTTTGTTCCCAAATTTCACTAGGAATTTCTACTGCAAGTTCTTCTTCCCAGGCAGATTTAATTTTCTCCATAGATGGACTTTTCACCTGTTCTAAAGTCTTGTAGAGCAACGAGATGGTACTACCCTCTCGAAGACATCTTTCCAGAAATGTGTCCAGGTACATAGGTGTAGCCGTAATATAATTAGAAATGTTAGACTTCACAAAGTCTCTAACTTGAAGGTACCTAAAGAAGTGATTAGAAGGGATATTGTATTTTTCACACAACTGCTGAAAGGAAGCAAATTTTCCATTCACATATAAATCCCCTATGTTTCGTAACCCTAAATTTCTCCAAATCTCAAATGCACTGTCTAACATCGATGGGCAAAAAGCGGGGTTAGCTGAGATAGATAACAAAAATGACATTTGGATGAATTTAAAATGTGTCATTAACTGTTTCCAAATACGAATAGAATTATGAATAACAGGGTTGTGATTATAAAGTGAACTAGCTAAACCTTTGGGTGATAAAAGTATTGCATTAATAGAGTATGGAACACATTCCTCCTGTTCCAGCACCAACCAACTCTCCCACGCCGGAGTAAAATCTATCCATGAAGTCAAGAACTTCAGATTCGCAGCCCAATAGTAAAAAAGAAAATTAGGTAGGGTGAGCCCTCCCTGTATTTTGGATTTACATAGGTGGTGTTTCGAAATCCTGTGGGCTTTGTAGTTCCAGACAAAAGGGACCAGGATAGAGTCCAATTTTTTGAAAAAGGATTTGGGCAGAAATACAGGAATGTTCTGCACCATATACAAAAATTGCGGGCGAAATATCATCTTGATTGCATTTACTCTTCCCACAAGAGAAATAGGAAGTGTTCTCCAGAAACTGATCGTGGATTTAAGTTTTGACAACAAGGGTTGAAAATTAGCCTTGACTAATTTGGAAAACTTTTTTGTCACCTCAATTCCTAGGTATGTGAATTGCTCTGAAGCAATCTTAAAGGGCAAATGATGAAGCCAAGAAGAATCCTTGATAGTAACTGGCATCAACACACTCTTGTCCCAATTAATTTTATATCCTGCAAATGTCCCATAGAAATTAATCAAATTAAGGATATTTGGAATGCTACTATTGGGCTCAAAAATAAATAAGATTACATCATCTGCATATAATGCCAATTTGTTATCAGTACTTCTGGTTTTATAGCCTTTAATACCCGAATGGGCTCTAATAGCCTGAGCTAAAGGCTCAATCGCTAATGCAAACAAAAGTGGTGACAGCGAACAACCCTGTCTTGTACCTCTGTGTAATTCAAAACGAGAAGATATTGTTTGATTTGTGAGAATTCTTGCACACGGACTAGAATACAACAATTTAATCCATGAGATGAAATTATCTCCAAGATTAAACTTCTTCAGTACAGCAAATAGGTAAGGCCACTCAATTTGATCGAATGCCTTCTCTGCATCCAATGACAAAATAGCAAAATCTTGTGCCAAGGCTCTGGAAGAGTACATGATGTTAAAAAGACGCCTAAGATTAGAAGAGTTACGTTTTGGTATAAAGCCATTTTGATCTGGATGCACCAAGGTACTAATTACTGTATTTAGTCTGCGTGCCAAGGTTTTTGCCAGAATTTTTTGATCTGTATTTAGAAGTGAGATCGGCCTATAAGAACCCAGTTCCTCTGGGTTCCTTCCTTTTTTTGGGACTACAATAATAATTGCCTCGTTTAGGGAGGATGGCAAAGACTGATCTATAGATGCTTGTTTGTAAACCCTATATAAATAAGGTGATAGTAATTTGTTGTAGGCTTTAAAGAACTCATTGCAAAATCCATCTGGACCAGCAGTTTTACATCCTTTTAGAGATTTTATAGAATCCGATATTTCTTTAATAGTAATTTCTGCCCCTAACTCCTCGACTTGCTCTTGATTTAATGAGGGTAGATTCTGTTGGTCTAGAAACTTTGCCATAACTGTAGGATCTATATTTCCTTTAGATGAATACAGTGTCTCATAAAATGTTTGAAATCTACTATTTATATCCTTAGAGGAAGTAAGATATTCTCCTGTGTCTGATTTAATTTTGTATATTGTACGTTCAGATGCTGTTTTACGGAGTTGTCGAGCTAAAAGTTTCTGAGGTTTATCACCAAATTCAAAGTATTTTTGCTTTACATACTGAAAGGATTTTGAAATTTTAGAAGTGAGAATTTCATTCAGTTTATATTTAAGTGCACAATTTTTTTTATATTTTTTAATACATGGGTGTTTAGCATTTTCCACATCTAATTCGTGAATTTGAGCTTCTAATACCTCTGATTCAGGCCTATTTCTCTTTCTTTGAAATGCTTGATAAGAGATAATACAACCCCTAATGTATGCTTTAAATGTGTCCCATAGCACCCCCATAGAAATGTCCGGTTTGTCATTTAAGTCGAAAAACATTTTTATATCCCGTTTTAAGTGATTAATAAACTCTTTATTTGTAAGTAAATGGGAATTAAGCCTCCAATTTCTTTGTGGTTTCTCCATATTATCTATCTTAATAGAAAAGGTCACTGGACTGTGATCCGAGATAACAATATTATGGTATTTAGCCGTACAGACCTGGGGCATAAGTTTACCATCCAGAATGAAATAATCTATTCGGGTATAGATATTATGTACTTGAGAATGAAACGAGTATTCCCTAGCTGTCGGACAGAGAATTCTCCACACATCAAACATATTAGAATTACTTATATATGCATTCAGGAATTTACTGGAATTGGAACTAACTATTTTTGTGGAGGATTTGTCCAAATATGGGTCAAGGACACAATTAAAATCACCCCCAATTATGAGATTTGTATCTGAAATAGATGGAATTAAATCAAACACTTTTTTGAAAAACTCAGGATTATCACAGTTTGGTCCATAAACATTAACTAGTGTTAATGGCACAGAAAATACTTCTCCAACAACAATTACATATCTCCCTTCTTTATCTGAAATAGTCAAATTATGTTTAAATGGGACTCCTTTACGAATAAGGATAGCTGTTCCTCTAGATTTGGCAGAGAAATTGGAATGATATATTTGTCCGATCCATTTGCATCTAAGTCTAACTTGTGCAGTACGTTTCAAATGGGTCTCTTGTAGAAACATAATATCCGAAGACAGCGATTTTAAATGAGATAATATTTTCCCTCTTTTAACTGGTTCATTCAGACCTTTAACGTTCCAAGTGGAGAAATTTAAACACGCCCCCTTTGCGTTTAGATTATTTAACATAAACATTGATTATTGCAACAGATGATCTCAATCAGCTCCAACCAATTACCTACGCATCGGTAGATGTTACCATAGAAACCTTTAGCACTGACCCACCCTCCCAACAGAACATGTTTAGCTGATACCAGAACAAATGTACAGCACAACTCACCACGAAGTAGAAGGCAACAAGAACGTATAATAAAAGACAAAAAGTAGAAAAGAAAAGCCGACCTCCGCATATTACTTGCAGAGACTTCACAAAAGTCCAACATGAGTCCGCTGCATAACAGAAACTTCTACAAAACAACAGACGTAAATCTTGGAGTTATTCCTCAATATTTACTTATTTGTGCCAAACTGTTCAATTGCAAATTTCCATGCTTCATTCGCGTCGGTGAAAAGCTTCTCTCCCTCGCTGTACGTCACCCGAAGTTTCGCTGGATACAAAATGCCAAACTTCACACCGGGTTTATCCCGAAGGATCTGTCTTACTCTGGCAAAGGCTGCCCGACGTTTTACCACAGCTGACGGGTAGTCTCTGAAGATCTGGATGGAGCGACCGTTGAAGGTTAGTTTTCTTTGTGAAGACACTTTGCGCATGATGTTTTCCATTGTATGGCCATGGTGTACCCGAGCAATAAACTGACGCGGTGGGTCACTGTCTTCAGGCCGGGAACGAAGAGCACGGTGCGCACGATCCAGCACAGGAAGCTCATCTAATTCAAGCACCTCCATCAGCAGCTTAGCTACAAATTCTCTAGCACCTTGACCGTTTTCCAATCCTTCTCAGATTCCCGCGATTCTTATATTTTGCCTCTTAGAACGGCCTTCCAGATCGATGCATTTCTCTGTTAATTCTGACACCTGCTCGGACAAACTTTTAACATGAGCTTGTAGTTTTGTAACAGCATCTGACGAGGCCGTAGCGGTCTGTTCAAGATGTTCGAGAGTTGTGCGATGGTCATTTATGGTTAACTGCATTGCATCAAACTTTGCATCAATTTTCCTCTCCAGCGTCGCAATCTCTCCTTTCAAACTTTCTTTAATATCAGTCGTAACTTTGCCCAGCTCCAGTCGGAGAGATTCAATTGCAAGCAGCACCGGGTCATTACTTGCTGTTGAGCTGGCCTCTTCCATCGAGCCCGCGGTCTCGGCCGCACTTTCTCCCTCAGCGACATCTTTCTTTCCTTGTTTCTTTGACGGCATTTAAGCAAGAAAATTACGATTGATTTTGAACGTTTGTCACACTATTAAGGGTTCGAGAGCAATAATTAGCTTTATGTTGTCTTGTTTTAATGAAATTTGAGTGAAAATCAGCAGAGCTACAAAACTCACGTCTTACTCCATCTTAAACCCGGAAGTCTCTCCAGGCTCGTAAATTTGACAGTGAGATTGATCTCTCGGATTCATTCATAAATTCAAATGTTGGTGACACTGAAGACACGAATGTGGAAGCTTGTAGCCCTATACAAAATTTGAAGCTGGAACCTAAGTTCGATTTCCCATTTGACAAGAGACATTTGATGGAGGCACAAAATGTTGATACCTTGAAGTCCTGTTTTTCTGCAGCGGTTGACAAAGCTGAGATAGCTGATCAGGAAATTGCGTACTTTATTGACGACGGAGTGCTAATGCGTAAGTGGAGACCTGAGAGCTTAAAGCAAGATTGGAGCTCTGTGTTCCAAGTAGTCGTTCCTAAGTCATATCGAGAATATGTACTGAGTGTGGGGCATGACCATTAAGCTGTCCGGACATTTGGGTATTAGGAAGACCTACCGTAATCTTCTTAAACATTTCTTCTGGCCCGGAATGAAGTCTGTTGTTACCCAGCATTGTCGATCGTGTCATGAGTGTCAGGTTGCTGGAAAACCAAACCAGGTTATTTCTCCAGCTCCCTTGAAACCCATTCCTGTAATGAGTGAACCATTTGAGAAGCTAGTTATTGATTGTGTCGGTCCTTTGCCAAGAACTAAGTCTGGTCACTCGTATCTGTTAACGCTGATGTGTTCTGCTACTAGGTTCCCTGAAGCCATACCTCTACGTTCACTAAAGACTCCAACCATTGTGAAAGCCATAGTGAAGTTTTGTACGACATTTGGTCTTCCGAAATTCATCCAATCCGATCAAGGATCCAACTTTATATCAAGACTTTTCCGTAAGGTAATGAAAGAGTTGAGTATTAAACACTGTACATCTAGTGCTTACCATCCACAGTCGCAGGGTGTCCTCGAAAGATTTCACCAAACTCTTAAAACTATAATCAGAACTTACTGTCTCCAACATGAGAAAGATTGGGATGAGCAGATTCCTCTTCTGTTGTTCGCTGTTCGCAACACCACTCAGGAATCCCTTGGTTTCGCTCCGGCTGAATTAGTCTTCGGACATACCCTTCGTGGTCCATTAAAATTGTTGCAAGAGCAATTACTTTCTGGAGGTCTGACAGGGTTGACTTCTAAGAGTGTCCTAGATCATGTAAGTTCATTACGTGAGCGCTTACATTCTGTGTGGAAGTTAGCACAGCAGTCCTTGGCAGCTTCCCAATCCCGTATGAAGGGAACATTTGATAAAAAGACTGTTCAACGCTCATTTGAAGTAGGCGACCAAGTTCTTGTTTTGCTACCTTTCCCTGGCTCTGCACTACAAGCGAAGTTCACCGGGCCATATGTGATTGAAGCAAAGTTGAGTGATACTGATTATGTAGTACAGACCCCAGAGCGGAAAAGAAAGACTCGTGTTTGTCACATAAACATGCTCAAGTTGTATATTTCTCATTCTCATGCTAAAAACTCTATCAGTGTTCCTGTAACTTCGGTGACTCCAGTTGTAGTAGCCTCTGTAAATGCAGCTCCCTCTGATTATTCTCCCAGTATGGATGATCTTCGGTTAGGAAGTGCGTGTCTTTCTGGTGCACGTCTTCAAAACTCTGAAGCTTTAGTAACACTCGGTTCTAAGCTTTCTCATTTATCTAGATCAGCTCGAAGTGAAATTGTACAGTTGAGTATTCATCGCTTTTCTCAGATGTACCTACAGTGACTCGTGTGCTAATGCATGATATTGATGTTGGTGACCATCGACCTGTTAAACAGAATGCTTACCGTGTCAACCCTGTAAAACGTGAAATCATGAAGAAAGAAACTCAGTATTTGGTTGAAAATGGTTTGGCGGTACCCAGTTCTAGTCCTTGGTGCTCTCCGTGTGTTGGTCCCAAAAGCTGATGGAACCTCACGTTTTTGTACTGATTACCGAAAGGTTAATCAACTAACCAAGGCAGATTCCTATCCTCTTCCCAGGATGGATGATTGCATTGATCGAATTGGCAGCGCTAAGTTCGTAACCAAGCTAGATCTACTTAAGGGTTATTGGCAGGTGCCGCTGACTGAGCGTGCTTCGGAGATTTCAGCATTTGCTACCCCAGATGCTTTCCTTCAATATAAGATCTTAGCTTTTGGGCTCAGAAACGCACCAGCAACCTTCCAACGGCTAATGAATCGCATCTTGGCTAATGTACAAAACTGTGAAGCATACTTGGATGATGTGGTCTGCTACTCGAATACTTGGAATGATCATTTGAAAACTCTAGAAGAAGTGTTTACCAGATTTCGAGATGCTAATTTAACACTTAATCTAGCAAAATGTGAGTTTTGTCATGCAACCTTCACTTACTTAGTAACGGCGCCGTGGGTGGAAACGTACAGATTAAGAAGCGGTAATATTATAATGTGATCCCTTTGCCACGTCACCAAAGGGAGCGAAATCAGACGCGCTGGTTTTCTCAGACGTTTGCAGAAAAAGGCTTCCCAAAACAAAGTTACTGAGTTAATCCTTTTCACGTTTCCTTGGTTGGTAGATGCACCGGGGACCTGATTATAGCACTTACAACCTGGAAAAGTCCGATTTTCATGATATGTCACCTTTAATGATAGTACACAATAGTCTCTTATAGACGCAAATGAGAATGTACATGATTAACTATAAATGATTACCTGATAGATAGAGGTAATCTATCGGAAGAATACAGGGAAAAGTCATATTATAAAAACAACCATCCCAGCTAACAGGAAAAGTTTGTCAACGTTCTCTCTCAAAAGTTATGAAACAAATGTTCTTTCATTAACATTATGATTAATATTGTTCAGCCTATCTGTACAATGCTTTTGGGCTGCCATCCTCGTTATATATCAGTCCAGTAACCCAGTTTATAAGGTACTTGTCACTGCCGTCTAGATCCTTAGGTTCAGAAGGTGCCGGATGTAGCATCTTCCAATCACATCTCTCCATTCTTCTTGCTCTGGAAATCACCACCAAAATTGCCTTTCTGGAGGAATATGTGTGTCACGGTGGAATCCATAATCATTCCATCTATCACCACTTATATAGAAAGCAACGTGTCTCAGGGTCATTGCTATTGGTTCGCTTTCAAGAAACAGCTTATACGCATTGTCCCACCACTCTTCACTCACTTCATCCAGGTTCTTCCAATTTGACATCTGTTGCAAAACAGGAAATAAACTCTTAAACCGTTTGCATCAGTGTTACTCTTATGTCAGTTGTCAGCGGATAGTTATGTATAAATATAAACCCTTCATATGGGTTTTATGCCCAGTCAAATCATTGTGGGTGTATCATACACAAATAAGTGGTGCCACAGAATACCTATTATGAATAATTTATTGCAACTCTGTGAATAATATGTAAATCCAGTAAAAAAGTGAACCATGGTTCCGATTTACTAATGTAATTTACTATAATTACGCAATTACGTATATTTTTTGGAATCTGATTAGTAATCCAGATTACATGTCACCAGTTACTACACAGCTCTGGATACTAGGTTTAAAAACTTACTGCTTGTATGCGATGCCTTGTGACTTCTTGTCAAATGTATGCGTTGATAGAGAGCTGCGGCAATGTGCTTTATGAAAACGACAGTTGTGTAGTAGAGTGTGGGCGGAATTAATTTGTCATGCTTTGCATAAGTTTTGTGTAGAGATCTGATAGTGCGAATCAAGAACTTCTGCCACGTCACGTGTGTCATATAGCCTACAAGTAGTATGAGTAATACTGCACAAAGTACAGAATGGCAAAGTACAGGCTTTATGGGATCCTGCCAGTTTGACTGCAAATCCACTGATGTGATATATTACATATGCACCACTAGATGCTACTGTTGTGCATAATTTCAGCAGATAATCTATACTTTTATTTTTCAGGGTATGGCTTCAAAGATGTCTGTTCTAAATGCATTAAAATTCTGCATTTTGAAATTAGGAATTACACGCGTTCTAGTACAACACAGCAGTCCTTAACTGACTGTCACGAATTCAGTCCATGGACTTCCGTTTATTCACCACCAGAGGTCACCCTTTCCATTACATTGACTCTCGCACTACACAAACTGTTGCATAGCACCACGGACTACATATCCCATCATTCATTGCACGGTTTGCACCCTGCACTGATTTGCACTCCAGTTGCACACCGCTGTTTCTAATACCTCACTCACTATATGAACACCACTCTAACGACCTTTATCTGACTGCGTGATTGTTTAGCCTGTACCATTTCCGAGTCTCAGCTGGTTTCCTGGTTTTGCCTTGCATGTTTTCCTGGATTTCTCCCTCTCGTTTCGCCCCTGTGATTCTGTCTGCCGATCGGTGACCTACGCTAGCCCTAGGACTATACTTGTGTTTTTGCCCGCCATATACCTATACCTTGTTCGACCCTGCCTGTTATACCACACCTCTTGAATAAAAGCTTGCAGATGGATCAACACATCTCACGTCTCGTCAGCCCCGTAACACTGACTCTTAACAAGGCTAACTAGCTGGATTGGAAGTGATTAGTCGATCATGAAAAAAAATTAAGTGTAACTGCACAACATTTGGTGTTTCAAGTTGAATTCTAAACCCCATATCAAAGCCAATGATGCTTCTCATCAAGTAAAGAAACCAGCTTCATGCTTGCTTATTAGTTGATATCTAACAAATTTTCCGTGCGTTAAACATGATCTTTTGGTTCTATATGATAACTAATAACAGAAAATTCTCTGCGTCATTTCAAGAGGCGAGTATTGAAGGAAACCTGATTCGACCCAATAAGGACTGCTCTAGCGACATGTAAAGACCATTAAATTATGAGGTCCCATAATTGTATTTGCTACAGGACCCCCTACATATTGTAATTTTTGTACTAGTTCCTGACGGCAATGATAAAATCGCCCATTGTTTCTTTGGTTAAATAATGTGGGACTGTTGCTACTATTTATACTGCTTAATCACAACAACATACTCACCTATCAGTACGAGATTTAGGCTACATGTCATAGTTATATTGATATAACTACCTATGTTTAATTATAAACCAACACTAATATTTGTCTAACATATATATAACAATGACATGTGTGATATTTATATATTGTCGTATACTAATACACAAGTACACAAACAACACACGCTATTATGGAACAAAAACCGTTTATTTTGGATGCGGATAACGGAGAGATAATCGTGTCAGCACTAGTGTGTACACTTGACAGAATTTCTTCCTACTAAAGACTGAACTTGGCTTTCATGAGTGGATGTTATTGCTGCCGAGACCACTCCAAAACTTACACACAATACCGGAGCGTACATCCAGGTTAAAAAGGCACCTCCCACAGTTACATGCATAGTAACAACCAATACAAGACCTATCTTGAGTGACGTGTATCAGTAGAGTAACTCAACATATAAAATGATAAATGGTTTGGTCAATGCCCTTAAATGTATGTACTGTCATTTGGGAATTACAAGTACGCCGGGTGGTCCAGGTGGGTGAAAGGAATGGTCCGGAAACATCAACAACAACAGCGCAAGGTTGCTGTGAGAAGCTCTGGGATAGGGTGGGTTGATTAAGGCAGCAGGGCGAGGAATCAAACGTGGCCTTGTGAATCGGAGCGCCGCTAGTCGCCCTCACGACGAATGTCCGTCTTATATATCAGGCTCTGAATTGGCGCCAGCGCCGGACTTCAGACGCCACGCTCGTGAGGATACTGTTTGATCATTGCAGGAGAAAACGTGGGATTCACAGGATCAGCCACATGGATGCCCCGGGCTTCCCGGATACCGACATTATGACTGCAGCCTGAAAGGAGATAAGTGTACCGATGATGATTATTATAAAGGTAAACAAAAGCAAGTTAATCATTTTTTAGGAATTCAGATTTTTAGTGACCAATTGCTTTCGAATTGCAGATTTTATTTCCTTAGTTTTCTGTTATGTAACAACACTGATTTAACGAACTAAGCATGGCACATTACAGTGTAAATAGAAATGAACCTTCTGAGTAACTGATCTTTCATTTATTCTTCGTGCTCCTGTCAAAAAATGAGATCGCAATTAAATTGCATCCAAATAAAAGTTTGTGTGACAGAATATTTGGTCGTGGTTCATTGTGTCTAAATAAGATACAGACCCAATACAGTCATTACTTTGAAAATTATTTATATTCATTGCTTTTTTAAAAATTTATACTATATATTTTAAGCATGGACGTAACATTTTTCTTAAACACAGACATCTCATGTGTGGTATTTAGATATATTATACATTAAGACAAAATACACACAAAGGATCAAAATCATATTCGGCCTTATGTAAAAAACGTTTATTTTGGACGCGATTAATCGTTTAACAATTCTTCTTCTTATTATTATTTGGAAATGGAAATTAATTTAACTGTTTTTTTTTTTAACTGTAAAGTATTTAATTTTTTTATTTGTACAATAAATTGTCTAATTAACTGTACTGTTACATGTATTATTTATATATTTATTTAAATCACATTTTATGTATGTATTTTAATAAATACGTTCATTATTTTATAGGGTATTTATTTTAATTGATTTTTAAATGCATTTATTTTAATCAAATGTTGATTATTCGTTATTTATTTGAGCCAATTTGGATTTATTTATTAATCAAAGATAGTTAACTTTTTTAATTGTTAGTTACTAAAATGTAATATTATGTTTTGTGCATTATTTATAATTTATTCATACTGTTTATAGCGCAATTGCAATATTACATAACGATGAAAAAGATCAATTTACTCTTTTAAAGTGGAAATATAATAAAAACAACTTACCAATTTTACAGCGAGTGGACGTTCAAACGCTTGTGTTGTTAGGACGTCTCTATGGCAACGACCGGTTACGTCGACTGCGCCTGCGCATAAACAAAGCGTAAAACTAACATTTCAACCTACGATCAACTAGATTTATTAGGAAATTAAATATAAACTGTTAAATAGCTCAAACCGATCAGCAACCACGCAAACAGAGACGCTTCAAATTAATTTAGTATACGTTCGCCTGTGCGGGAATCAAGGGAAATGTAGTTTTTAGAATTCAAGAATGTTAAAGGATGATCACGTATAAAACTACAACTCCCATGCTGCTTCCTCTCGGCAGCCGCCGCCGTGTTGTTGTTGTTAATGTTTTGGCTCAGTTGGAGAGGCGTTACGTTTAATGGTAGATTTGCACAGAGGACGTTTTCCTTCATCTTTCTCCCGCTGCAGTTTACCTCTAAAACAGGTAAGGACGACATATAAGGCACTGTCTGCAGTTGTCTGTGTGTCTGTGAGAGTCAGTGTTTGTCGTGTGACAAGTCACCCCTGCCTCTATCTCTCAAAGGCAACAGCTCACAGTTCACGAACTGAATCCAATGCTGCGTTAGGACCTATAAATCTAATTTTAGCATTATGGGGAGTCTCCTGCCTCGATGTTTATTTGCAGGAATACGAGGTATTCTGCAATAGTAATCGTTCTACGAGGTAGTGTGTTTTGTAGTTATCTATTTTGTTGCAGTTTACAACCCGTATTGTCATGTTATTGAATTAAAAAAATAAATAACTAAACAGTGTTTGATTCTATCCGGTCCAATCCCGATAATTCAATTTTTGATTGTTACAGAACTCTAAATTATGATTATCTTTGCTGAGAGACACCCCCATTCCTATTAAATGTACTGGTAGATTGTATTGTGTATGTTTTATATATATATAAAAAAAATATATATATATATATTATATATATATATATATTTATATACATACAGTGGGGCAAAAAAGTATCAGCCACCAATTGTGCAAGTTCTCCAACTTAAAAAGATGAGAGAGGCCTGAATTTTCATCATAGGTATACCTCAACTTTGAGAAACAAAATGAGAAAAAAAATCCATGGAGGATTTTAAGACATAATTGGTAATGCCTCGGTAAAAAAAAGGTATTTGGTCACCTACAAAACAAGCAAGATTTCTGGCTCTCACAGACCTGTAACTACTTATTTAAGAGGCTCCTCTGTCCTTCACTGGTTACCTGTATTAATGGCATCTTTTTGAACTCGTTATCAGTATAAAAGATATCTGTCCACAACCTCAAACAGTCACTCTCCAAACCCCACCATGGCCAAGACCAAAGAGCTGCAAAGGACACCAGAAACAAAATTGTGGACCTGCACCAGGCTGGGAAGACTGACTCTGCAATAGGTAAGCAGCTTGGTGTAAATAAATCAACTGTGGGAGCAATTATTAGAAAAATGGAAGACATACAAGACCACTGAAAATCTCCCTCGATCTGGGGCTCCACGAAAGATCTCACCCCGTGGGGTCAAAATAATCACAAGAACTGTGAGCAAAAATCACAGAACCACACGGGGGGACCTAGTGAATGACCTGCAGAGAGCTGGACCAAAGTAACAAAGGCTACCATCAAATAACACACTGCGCCGCCAGGGACTCAAAACCTGCAGTGCCAGACATGTCCCCCTGCTTAAGCCAGAACATGTCCAGACCCGTCTGAAATTTGCTAGAGAGCATTTGGATGATCCAGAAGAGCATTGGGAGAATGTCATATGGTCAGATGAAACCAAAATAGACCTTTTTGGTAAAAACTCAACTTGTCGAGTTTGGAGGAGAAAGAATGCTGAGTTGCATCCAAAGAACACCATCCTACTGTGAAGCATGGGGGTGGAAAATCATGCTTTGGGGCTGTTTTTTGCGAGGGACCAGGACGACGTGAGTCAGTGTAAACGAAAGATGAATGGGGCCAGGTATAGTGAGGATTTGAGTGAAAACCTCCTTCCACTCAGCAGGGATTGAAGCTGAACGTGGCTGGGTTCTTTTAAGCCTGCATGATCCCAAACCACCGCTCCTGTGCGGGGCAAAAACGAAGGAGTGGCTTCGGAAGAAGCATTTCACGGTCCTGGAGTGGCCTAGCCAGTCTCCAGACCTCAACCTCATAGAAAATATTTGGAGGGAGTTGAAAATCCGTGTTTGCCCAGCGACAGCCCCAAAACATTACCGCTCTAGAGGAGATCTGCATGGAGGAGAGGGCCCCAAAATAGCCAGCAACAGGAAATAGTGTGAAAACCTGTGAAGACTCAGAAAACGTTTGACCTCTGCATTCCACAAGGGTATATAACAAAGTATTTGAGATTTAATGTTGGTAGTGACCGACAAATACATTTTCCACGCCATAATTTGCAAATAAAGCTTTAAAATCCACAATGTGATTCTTCGTGGATTGATTTTCTCATTTGTCTTCAAGTAGTGGATGGTATACTAATGATGAAATTAAAGGCCCCTCTCTCATCTTTTTAATTTGGAGAACTTGCACAATTGGTGGCTTACTAAATACTTTTTTCCCCACTGTATATGTATGATATTTTAATATTAGTTAAAAAGTTAACTTATTAGTTAACTAGAGTTAGTTAGATTTAATCTTAATTATTTATTCATTAAATTTTTTCACATTTCCATGGACCTTCTAGCACTCCTTTGTGGTCAGTTTGAAAGATGTGTTGAAGTGTTTCCGTGTTCAGTGATTTTATTTGGATGATGATATCTGTGTTTAATGGCTCTGTTCTTCTGCTTTTTTGGATGGTTAACAAACCAGAGTGTGTTATTTTTGCATGCTCTTCCTGAAAAACAAACCAGATCAATAGTTTTGACTCAGATCTGTGGTTTTTAATGAAATAGTTCACCTCGAAAGTTCTGACATTATTTACTGCATGTTGTTACAGACTTTTCATGAACTCTTGCATCTTGAGAATGCAATACTTTATGGGTTTAAAAAGGTTTTGCATGAAGATACATCAGAATGCATCAGATTTCAGCATAGCTATCAGATGTGTAATGAGAAGTTTCTTTATTTGTGCCTGTAATTCTTCTTGTTTATCAAGACCTCTATTCACACGGCTTCTGCAAACGCAGAATAATCATTTACCAGTGACAGGGTCAGCCTGACATTTCCATCCCATAAATGAGCGTTCAGGTGGACGTCATTACAGAGGACAACAACACTGATGAGACTTGAAATAATGCAGTTTGCATAGTCAAATGTGTGTGTTTGTTTCCCTCTGTAAATAACAGTCCGTGTGCTTCTGTTGTGTGGTTATTTTTGTCGTGTAGCTGGTTGAGAGATGTCCGACAGCTCCAGTGACACGGAGTCGTCCTGCGGATGGACAGTCATTAGTAATGAGGTGCGTCATGTTTTATTGCTTGGAATGTTACCCACCGGGTTTACCTCTAATCTGAAAAATGCTTTTTGAGAGTTATTCTTTTACAGTCCTCTGCTGGGTGAAGAGCACACCTAGGTCTATTTCTAAAAATAGAAATAATAAATACAAATTTTGCATAAAGAAAAATAAGCTTATTTTTAGGACCTTTTTTTTTATTTTGCATTTTGGCATTATTTTCATGACAATAAAGCACATTTCCATATTTTTGATTGATTCATTTTTGGCACAGTTTTTGAGCCTAACTTATAAAAATTATGTAAATTGTAAGTCATATATATATATTTTGAGTATATATATTTTTAAGTCATATATAATTATGTACATTATAAACTATCTATCTATCAACACACACACTGTATAGAAATATAAACATAAAAATTAAATTTTTGACTTTAATATCACTGCTACTTTTTTCATCAATGCTCAAAAACCAATAAAGCTAAAATTTTTATACTGTTTATTAAGCAAAAACTTACTTCACAAAAGCGTTAACGAGTCTAGATAAAGCCATAGTGGACTGGGTGTGTTGCTGTCTGTTGTTCTGTTGTCGGTTTGTTGGCTGTCTTTTGTCTGTGTGTTTGTGTCTGACTGTTGTGGTGGGGTGGTGTTTTTTTGTGTGTGGTTGCTCCGTATACTCATGTCGTCTGGACGGTGTGTGTGGCGTTACTTGGTGTGTGCTGTTCTGTGTCTGTGTGTTGTGGTGTCGGTCTTGGTCGTGGTGTTTGTGTCTGTCTTGTCGTGTCGGTGTGTGTGTGTGTGGTTTGTGTCTGTCTATGTCTGTCTGTGTGTGTGTGTGTCTGTGTAGTGTCTGTCTGTGTGTGTGTAGTGTGTGTGTGTGTGTGTGTGTGTGGGTGTGTACGTGTGTGTCTGTGTGTGTTTGTGTAGGTGTGGGCATGTGTGGCTGTTGGTGTCGTGTGTCATGGATATGTGTTCGGTGGTGTGTGTGTCTGTGTCTGTGTCTGTGTTTGTCTGTCTGTCTGTCTGTGTGTGTGGGTGTATGTCTTATATTGTTTGGTCTTATGAGGTCTGTGTCTGTCTGCTGTGTGTGTGTGTCTGTCGGTGCTCTGTGTGCCTGGTGGGTCTGTGTGTCGGTGGGTCTGTGCGTGAAGTACTCTGGGTGTGTGTTACAGGGTTTCGGATATTAATGAGACACTGGGGAAACCCCGGAAACAGCCGGAGCGAGAGTGGATTGAGAGGTTGAGGATGGAGCGGTTAGCCGTGATCAGATGTACTGATTGTGTGAGGATAGTGATTCAAAAATGAATAAAGACAAAGCTATTTAATTTGTTTTGAGGAGGCCAGCGTTTTGTGCGCATGGAAGTAATGATTACATAAGTAGGAATGCAGGATTAGGGTGTGGTTGACTCACCGTGCTGTAAGCACACAAACGACAAAGGGATTGACTGTAGATGTGTTTAAATCCAGGATCAAGTGGGGAAAAACAAGGTTTAAAATATTTGAGCTTGTTTTTCAGCACATCCGACGGGTTCGCCTGTCTTGCGCACACGGGCAAGGGACGCGGTATGTGGGAGAATACGATATCGTGCACTAGATCATCATCTCACTGAGAGAGAGCATTAAGGGTGGCGGCGGAGTGCGGGGAAGGGAACCGACGAACCTGGAAGAGAGGTGGGATTAAACCTGAAAAGGAGACCACCTTGCAGTGTTATTGTTCCGGCAGGAGGAATTCTGCAGTAAATGCGGCCGTGAAAGACTAGAAGGTGGGCCGCAGTAGATGTGTTCCCTGGCAGCAGCGGGTGGAGCGAAGAACATGTGATCCGCCTGCCACTCAGTGAGAGAGCTCTGAAATCATCGCTGGCGGGACTCTCGGGATGTCGGCGACTGACTCGTGGGAGGACGCTGTTGCTAAGGAGGCGGAGGAAGACAGGGGGGCACGTGAGGAGCTCGAGAGATCAGGAAAGATCGCGAAGCAGCCAGTTACACGTTTAGGAGAGTCGGAGACGAATATGTGAGTGGAATGGGTTTCATGAATACTGAACACCACTGCAATGTAGTAGATAGCCGTGGGATTTTTTTTTTTATAAAATCGACTCTTACAAATTTACATCTTTGATTTGTGCTGAGGAAAGATAGAGTGCAAATTAGGCTATGTGATCAATCAAAATCACACCCGAAATCCAATCAAAGCTAGTGCAGTTCGCAAATCGCAAACGTCTGCGATATTTATTTAAGATAACTATATGTGCGTTTTTCAGAAATGCATCGTGTCGTTATACTCAAGCAGAATATGTTACGGTGTTTAAGATTGGTTTAGATTTCTATTAGCAATTAATAATACTACTGAATAATAATAATAATAATGTACTATTTTAACCAAAAACAATTTTTTATCAAAAAAAAAGAAACCAGACAAGATAGAGTGTGACAGAAGGTAACGAACCCGTACACACAGCAATAGTACGTTGGATAAAAAATCAGAATTGTGAAGTTCGAATTGTGAGATATAAACTCACAATTGTGAGAAGTCACTTTTCTCACAAATTATGTCTCACCAATGACGCAGACTGTTCTGTTTATATCGCGCACTGCCTCAGAAAGTCAGATCAGAATTGCTAGATAAAAAAGTTGCAATTACCTTTTGAGTTTTTGGTATTCTGTGGAAAATAAGTGATCATACATTTCTACATATGATACCTAAAGTAATAATATGCTAATTTATGAAAAAAGCAAAATATCTTAAATGTGCCCCGTATTATCCTTTTCGGATATTACCTTTCAGGCAGTGATGTCAGTAGCTGTTATGTGAACATAACTTATCGCTGTGCAAAGTTGTGAAAAGCCGACGTGCACGATAAATAAAGTTATTGTGCCTAGCGCAAAAAAAGACGTCGGCTCGCAATCGTCACTAAATGAGTCGTTCAGGAAATTCGAGATCTTATTCTGTTACGGGCTCTACTGTCAACGAAGAGTACGACATTGCATAATGTCTGCCTAGGTCTGCAAGAATGGAGGTCAATGCTGCGATTGTCATGCGCATTTTGATGGTAATGCTGGTTCTGTAATCAGCAGGGAATCATCATCACATGCTTTCAGATGGAACAAAATTTACTACACATAGCCGTAGTTCACAGACAAGTTACGCAAAAAAATCGCAGAAGATTTTATTGCACGATTATGAAATCGAAGAAATCGGTCGACGACAGGTACATGTCAGTGTTTGGTGTAGCTGGTCATAGTGGAACTACGGCTCTGTGAGTAACGGCATGCTCCCATCTGAACGCCACAGTGAGAAATACGCCACTGGTTAAGTGAACATGCTTTTACTCCAATACTCACTTCTACACCAGCGGAAGTGTTTGAAATAAATCATAGCTGTGAAAGATGATGTGTGTGGATGTCTACCCAAGAAAGGAAAAGGCAAATATTTGCATAGTATGTTAGCAGATGACTAAAGGCATGCACGAGTATAAATTATACTTATTACTGCAAAAACTCTAATAATAACTAACTCGGTATAAACCATGATATTGTCATAATACGGCGGACCTTGTGTTTATTAGGTCACTGTTGAATCAAAGTGAGAAAGCAGTAATTTCTGTTGATAATTCAGCTGCAGCGGATAGTACAGTTCTGGGTTCTTCTGCGAGAGTGAATTTGGAGTTTCTCTAGGCTGTGGATGGAAGGAGTGGTTATTGTACTGGACCGATCACGAACCGTTGCTTCACGAAAATACGCATGACAATCAGCGCTTACTGTCGAATCGCGATCTCAGATTCATCGATTCTATATGCCGGCCCATATGTCCGCCCATGTTAACTTGGCAACACTGACAATTACACTGAGAAACAGTGCTCGCCTCCAGGCGTGCTTTGCGAATGACAGTCTCGTTGTCGATTCGCCAGTTCTAGCGTTTAATCAACAGACTCCGCTCAGAATCCTGGTAAGGTACCCGACAAGCTGCGCACGAACTCACAGCCATACCATCACGACAGTCTGTATATGTATTGACAACGCGGTAACCATGCCACACGGAAGTAGACCTCACTATGTAGAGGTGCACACGGCGTGGACGAAGATCCGCGGAGAAGCCTCCGCACGACGGCTTAGTTTCCCAGGAAGCTTTGGGGGCTACGGAGCACGCTGCGCAACCTGTCAGACACGGACGCATTCGCTCGTCGAAGGGACATCGAGAGCCATGATCTCTACGACTCGAGACCAATAACAAAGGAGTCTGCGCCCATATCTGGACCAATCAGCAGTCCGACGGGCTCACGGACAACAGAGAAAGAGAGGCTTGCGTGCGCGGAGTTCAGAGAGACAGTTAGACCGAGACTGATAGCTGTAGAACTGCTTACGTCCGACCGAACGGAGTCCTGGGTTTCACGAATTCATTAGACTCGAGGACAGATTTTTTTGACCTTGCACACATGCATGCTAAGCGAGAGAACGATGGTTGTAGGAGATCAGTTAGAACAATATTAGGAGGGCAACCCTTAAAAATGGCTAAATAGGCGGCACTTTAATATTTTTTTCATGGCAAAAATATATTTCGTTCGTCGGATTTTGTGGTAGAATATGAGGTGACCCACACATTGAATAGTTTAATGAACAAAGGACGCCATGATAAGCAGAGGGAGCAGAAGTCATGTTGGTCGGCTCTCCCGGGAGCGGCCAAGCAGTACTGGTTGGAGCGGAGGGGATTTGCCAGGGACGCATGTGGAATATCTGGCGAAGAGCACATCGACAGAGTTCTCTCTCGTCTAGGTGCTGCTGACAGCATGTGAAAAGCTCTGAGGAGCTCGTCCAGAGCGTGTTGTGAGGTTGATGCACATAACCTGGTGATGAAACGCATCAGCCCCATAAAAAGAAATTTAGATGGGAGGGGGTAGTTGAGAGGACTAATAACACGTGGTAAAGCCACCATGAGTGTCTTGTATGATGGGTGTGTTTTTGAGCGAAGAGGCGCACCTCCATTGCTGTGGTGCTGTCAAAGTGTCTTAGAATCCACACGTCTCGACTAGACGGTGAGGCTAATAGGGACCTTGGAGTAGTCTGCCAAACTCAACCAGGAGGATCCCTTGGGTCTGTGTGTGGTGAGCTATCCACGTATACATTTTCGTAGAGAGCGAAGTGAAAAATATGTTTGTACTGAGTAATCCATTATTGTAGAGAGGAGTAAAAATGCCGGTTTTCACCTGATCGGCAAAGGCCAGATGTGTTGATAAAAGATGGCCAGAAGCTAGCATCATGTCACTAGGTGAGGTACATAGATATTGATAGCGTCTATAATAAAAATATGTAGCAGTTCTTTATGAAGTGACAGATGATGCCAATCGGTGGCAGTGAAAAAATCGGGGGGGCCCGCGGGGACAGACATGGCTTTAATGCAAACCAACGCCCCCCTAGAAGTATTTGCATGCCTGTAATCAATAAGATTAATTTGAACAGTGTGAGTGAGGATTTTAGTTCTTGTAGCAACTTTTCTGGGGCTATCGTATTTGAAGTGATGAACGGATAGAGGCTTAATTTATAAACATAAGAGGTTAATTATCTTGCATAATGAACATCGGTAAACCAACAGTACGTGGATGAATCACGCAATAGAAGGTGTACATACAATGACATTTAATATGTTGGCGTTTCATCATATTATGTCTGTCTTCAGAAACAATAGCCAGGTAACTTTCTGAATTGGTTTATTGACCGGAGTGACAGTGTGTATATGTTATGAATGGTAATGTATTAATATTATATATAATATATATTATAGCGTATATATATATATAATAATACACAAACAACACCCCTCCTAATGATATTCATCTGTGATTAGAGGATCTTGATCCATGAGGGTGTGTTACCAGTATGCTTAAGTCATTCCTTCACCTCTGGATGAAGTATATCCCTTGGCGCGGAAACCGTAGCTTAACAGAGAATAAAAGCAGACACTCAGCACAAAAGGCACTTTAGACTGCGCAGTGTGTGTTTTGAGCAGTCGTGGTGCTGGTTAGTCGATAGGGATTTGATGTAGAGACACGGAAGCGTAAATCGGTCACGGTTTCCCTGTGGCTGCAATCGTGGCAAGTGAAGTGCGATGTGGTGTGCGCGTGAGGATGTCGTGTAGATTGTGCTGTTTGGGTGCCTAACCAAGTAAGTAAAACTCACTAACCTAATGCAAGATCTTTTGGTGAAGTTATCCTGTGAGAGTTGGGCTTGGTAATAGGGAGCTAAAATCAGGAGTCATTTGAAATCAAGCCGGTGACAACACAACCCTACTAGTTCAATACTATCATCGACTGATCTATCGAGGTATGCCTGATCTATCTGTCGTCTATCTGTCTGTCTGTCTGTCTCTGTCTGTTGCTGTCTGTGCTATGTTATTTATTTTGGTATTGGTGATGGTACAAATATTGGATATAGTTGTGAGGTTGAAAGGAGGGCTGAGTGCTTATTAAGTGGGTGTTTGTGAAGTTGTGGGCAACTAATTGTAATGTATGGGTGCATTAAGTTGTTGTCTATCCATTCCTTTTACACATTACTATTGTATTATTTATTATTATTTATTGCATTTTTACTGTTATATTATTTATTGAATAAATAAAATCACAATGCTGTTTTATTTATTTATTTCACCCAAACAGTGTTAATTAGTAATGGCTCATTATAAAACACCGCAGAGAGTCACATGGGACGTCATCACAGGTATCGTGTTATGTGTATGTGTGTGTGTGTGTGTATGTGTATGGTGTGTGTGTGTGTGTGTGTGTCTGGAGTGTGTGTGTGGGTATTAATTCCTGGGTTGTGTGTGTTTTTCTTCATTTTCCCAGGTGGCTCAGCTGTGCAGCGGCAGACGACGGTCACCAGCCAGGAGACATGAGGCTCTGAGAGGATGAGGATGGGTGAGGTGAAGGCCAGTCCTGTGGTGAGGAGGCGCAGAGTGAGGAGGAGCACCGCCGGCTCAGAGCCTGGAGACCCGCAGGAGCCCGAGGTGCTGCGTCTCAAAACAACTCATCACTCCAGCGTTTACTCACTCAATACAAATCAGATAAATATGAGATATGAGCACAATACAAAAAAAGTTTTTTTATTATTTTTTTTAATATCAAACAGATACTTTAGTTATTTGAATTTGCAACAATAGCTGGAAATTATACAACTACACTATACAGCTAATGATGTTACACCTTGATAGATATAAATTCATAAACATGCTTTCACTGAAAAAGAAATTCAGTCATTTCAAATCTAGGTATAATAATTGTTTTTATAAATATTTTTAGTTTCATTGTAATTGTAGTTTTTGTTTAGTTTAGAGTGACTCTTTGATTAAGGTTTAAGTATGTTTTAGTAATTGTTTAAAATTTTTGCCAATATTATTAAAATGTTTGCTGTTTAAAACAAAAATTGGTATAATATATATAATATATATAGAGAGACGGAGAGGAGAGATGAGAGGCTTTAGTTATTTTTATGCATCAAGTTGAAACTAAATAAAAATTAGAAATATTCGCCCTAACTACCCTTTTATTTAATTGAAATGAACAAAAATCCTATTTATTTAGTTTGGTTAACTGTAATAACCTTGTGGTACAGCACAATGGTTATTTATTGAAATGATGGTAAACAGTGTTAGTTGTACTGACACTTTTAATGTAAATAGGATAACAGATTTTTTTCAAACATATATAAGATGAATACCAATAAATATAAATTTCCAACATAAATGAAAAAATAAAATAAACAAAGATACTTTTGCTGGAAAACATATTTATATATTTATATACATCTATTATATATATTTTGCTGGACATATGCGATACAAAACATTACTGATTTGTTTACAATGAACCTATTATTTCTGATGCAACCAAGATATGAACCCCTTATTAATGTATCCAGCTGTCGCAACACCGACATTAATTGTGCATGTTCTGAAATCCTGCTCGTGTGTTTCTGCATCAGCTGTTTGAGGAGATAGGAGCTCATCTGGACGGACGCGCTGCTCCCGTCAGCGGCACCCTGAACAAATGCATTTTACTAGCGCTGCTCATCGCCATCAGCATGGGCTTCGGACATTTCTACGGTGAGCAGGAGCATCACGTCTGTCTCTTCTTATTAACCCTCATAATGCATTCGGGTCTGTTTTGATCTGCAAGAGATACATACTAATTTCTAAAAACTTATTTATTTTCCAGATCCTATTTTGCAATTATTTTAAAGAGATATAACCATTTAATTATTTATTTGGTAGATTTTGATACATATGGAGTATTAGGAGTCAAAAATAATTTTTGTTACATTTTCTGTGAATTTAAATTAGTGTCAAAACACTTATGTAAAATACAGTATATTTAGCCTTTCCCCTTATCTCACATAGTTTTGGCACTGAATTTTGTTGATAAACATTATATGTATGCCTATTGACGAACCATATATTAAGTTATGACCGTTTTATAAAGCAACGGTTCTTTTGCGAAAATTTTCTACAGATTTTGAATGCATTATGAGGGTTAAATGATTAATTAAAGTTAAACTTTTAGGATGAGTATCCTTGCAATTATTACTGTGCAAGTAAATAAAGCTTTATTCCTAAAATAAAGGTATGTATAGAAAGCATATGCTGTACATAAATGGTCACACGCGTGTGTATTCTCTGTTATCAGATAGGAAACTGCACATCAAGATTGTAATTTTTCTTATTGAACCAGAATGTGTGTGCGTGTATGTGCGTGTATGTGCGTGTGCGTGTATGTGCGTTTGGTGGGGTGATGTGCGTGTGTGAGGGTGTGCGTGTGGCGTGTGTGCCAGTTGTAGGTGTTTTATGTGTGTGTGTGGGGTGTGTGTGTGTGTGTGGGAGATGTGTGCAGGGTATAATGGTTATATGTGTGTCTATAAAGTCTTGGGGTGTGTGTTGTGTGTGTGTGGGTGTGTGTGTGTGGGTTGTGTGTGGTGTGTTGTTTCCAGGCACAGTCCAGATTCTAGGAGAGGGCAGAGGATCGTGGAAAAGAGGGCCGGATGAGACAGTATGAGCTGGAAGCGCCGTGTAAGAGAGAGCTGGACGTTGTAAGTCAGGTCAGTTTGTCACAAACCGCTCACTGAGCTTTACTGCGGATAGAAATGCTTGGTTACTTAATTGGATTCAAACAGGGATAAAATGAGCATTCAACTAGAGTTTGAATCCAGTTTTCTACAAATAGCTCTCTGTGCTTTTTGGCTTCTCATGTTGTTTAATTGGTGAACTTTTCTACAGCTTTCATTATCCTGTAGATGCTGATCATTTTCTCTCAGATTCAGCTTTAGATGCTATGATTTAGTGTCCTTTATCTTTATCCTTCCACTAATACATTTAAATCACTTTTGCTGTATTGTTATTGGGCGTCTTTACATTCCCTGGCTCAGTATTTAATGAATGAATTTTTTTTCCTAATTATTAAATTGTTCTAAATCTGACCTAGTTTTGTTGCTTTAGAAAAGAATTACAAATATTGTGGATGAGGAATTTTATGAAAGATGCAATAATTTGAATAATAGGGAAATTAAGGACAGTAAAGACATTTGTAATGTTGACAAAGATTTCTATTTCAAATAGATACTTTTCTTTTGAACTTTCAAATGTATCAAATTTTCTAATTCAAACGTATCAATTTTCTTTTCAAAATCAATCAAATGTATCACCGTTTACACAAAAATACTTCTGTTTTCAACATTGATAATAATCAAAAAATGTTTCTTGAGAAGCAAATAACAGCATATTATACAAGGATTTATGAGATAGTGAACACGAAGACTGGAGGAATGAATGCGAAAATACAAGCTTTGATCACAGAAATAAATGATATTTTAAATAGAAAATAGTGATTTTATATTGTAATAATATTTCACAATTTTTACTGTATTTTTACTGCAGCCTTGGTGACTTCTTTCAAAAACATAAACAAATCTTATCGACCTCATGCTTTGAAACGGTAGCTCTTGGGCGTCATTCTCACGTCAGTCTCCATGCGTTTAGGAAGCGGGGTGAGAAATCTCAGGGGAAGACCTAGAGGTTAAAGGCAAGACATGGTGATGTCCCTCATGTGGAACGTCATGGATAAGATAGACTAAAGAAAAACCAGCATCTCAGAGTTACAAACAGGTAAGAGTTACAGGTAACCTGACTGCTATGTTTCCTCCCGACAAAATCTCTCATGTTTGGGGGCGGAAAACTTAAAAATACAAAGTAAGCGCAACAAAATTCACCAATTTTAGCGATGGAGTATAGTATTAGTTAAAAAAAAATATGTTAGATTAGTGCACTCTGTTTTCATTTAAATTGTAGTTAAACTTGCAGTAGTTAACGTGTTTTTGCTCAATTGTAGTATATGTATTTGGAATTAATTTTGAATTAAAACTACATGACAAATGGTGGTTGCTTGGCACAATTGCTGGTGAAACATGGGTTTTTTTAAGTATAGGTAACTAAAACTAAAACCATAAAAAATTTTGTTTGTTTGAAATAAAATAAACATGAACGAATAAAAACAATTTAAAGTAAATTAAAATTCACATTTTCAATTAAAATGAAAATCGAAAAAATAAAAGCATAGATATATAAATTATATATAGGATTCAGTTATACTTAAAACACACTGGCTGCAGTAATGAAAGTTTATTTTATTCAAGTAATACAAATGTTTTCGATGGGCGTTTTAGGTTTAGTCAACGTTAATAACATTAAATTTACATGGTCTTACAAGGGTAAATAACTGGTTGTTTCAATAAGTTTTGTATAGTATTTTCTTTACTCTTTACTAAACTATGTCTAAAAATATATATTTTATGTATTTGAGGTCTGAGATGTGGGAAACGGTGAAGAGAGAGAGGAGGCTAACATTTTGCATTTTAGGTCAGCATTGTCGTCTAATCAGCCAATATTGTCTTTAATAGCCTGCATACCACTTCATTTTTTATAACATGGGGTTTTGACCAAATATTTTCAATCTTGATTTTTGTAAAATGTTACAATAAGATGTTAATTTTAATTAAAACATTTTTTTTTATTACAGGTTTGGGAATTTGTGACCCTGGAGCACAAAAGCAATGTTAAGTTGCTGGGGTATATTTGTAGCAATAGCCAACAAATCATTGTATGGGTCAAAATTATTGATTTTAATTTTATGCCAAAAATCATTGGATATTAAGTAAAGATCATGTTCCATGCATATATTTTGTAAACTCTACAGTAAATATATCAAAATTTGATTTGTTGATTAGTAATATGCATGCTAAAAGAACTTCATTGAAAAACTTAAATGTGATTTCTCAATCTTTAGTTTTTGCACCTCAGATTCCCAGATTTTCAATCGGACCTCAGCTAAAACGTTATCCTATATACATCAAATGGATACATCTTATTTTTCACGCGTTCACATGATGAAATTCAATGTAAAAAAAAGAAGCCTTATGACCTTATGTAGTGCGTCCGGGGTTAACATATAGATAATAACTAAATGATATAAAAAAAAAATACCTTAAATTATAGGCTTTAAAAGAAATTCCATGTGGAGCATGCCCCTGATCCATGCAATCTTCTCCCCTTTTTTCCCGCTTACCTGTTTGCATCTCTGAACTTACTTCTGCATTCAAATTGCGTGTGAACTGGCCACGTTAACAGTTTGACTGTCTGTTTGAAAACACAGGCCCAAAGGCAAGATTTATACATGCAACTGACGCAAACCAAAAGCCAAATGGAGTCTCTGCAGAACGACCTGACCACGGAGAACCAGCACCTTAAAGTCACTCTGGAGCGAGAAGAGGTGTCTCTGTCGGCTCTGCAGGAGGAGCTGCGGTCCCTGCGGGGACAGATACGAGAGCTGGAGGAGCGAGGGGCCGGGGCCGACTCCATCATGTCCGAAAACCAGCGACTGAAGGGCCACTTACAGGAGGAGAAACAGAAAGTGCACAGCTTCATGAGCCACAGAGAAGCGCTGATGGCCGAAGCCCAGGAGCTGCGGATGGAGCTCGATAAAGAGCGCAAGGTGACCGACAAGCTCAAGGAGGAGCTGGAGGAAATGAGGAAAGAGGACGTCGAAGGCAAGACGGATCCCGAGACGGAAGAACTACAGGCGCGACTTCAGGAGCTCGAGAACAAGCTGAAGTTCGAGCAGCAGCGCTCTGATCTTTGGGAGAGACTGTACGTGGAATCGAAGGAGGAGAGAGCGAAGGGCGACCGGGATGTGAAGACCAAGATTCCCAAAGACGGGATGCTGGGAAAAGTGACGGAAACCTTCGACGCTGTGAAGAACTCCTCTAAGGAGTTTGTGCACCATCACAAGGAGCAGATCAAGAAAGCCAAAGAGGCGGTTAAGGAAAACCTCCGGAAGTTTTCCGACTCTGTTAAGACGACGTTCAGGCATTTTAAAGACTCGGCTTCGAAGGTCTTCAATCATCAAAAGAGATTTCACGACGCCAAACCCGAGCATCACTCGTTCCAGCAGGAGCAAAGAAACAAGCGCGCTGAAGACTGGCAGCCGCAGAAACCTTTACACCGACATCCTCGCAAATCAACCCTCGACTCCGTTCACGCCGATCGCAACACGCGCAAACCCAGCGCTCGGAGACAGAAAACGCCGCCCAAAGGCTGTTCTGGAGTGTTCGACTGCGCCTATCAGGAGTCCACGAGTCTGTTCAACAAGGCCATGGATCCCATCCACGCAGACGAGTTTAACGAGCTCCTGCGTAGCTATTTGCAGAAAGAAGTGGGGCATTTCCACCACTGGAGGGAGCTGGAGAGCTTCATCGATAACTTCTTCTATAAAGGCGTCTTCATTCACGACCAGATGCTGTTTACGGACTTCGTCAGCGGCGTTGAGGATTACCTCGAGGAAATGGACGAATATCACAGCCTCAGCGACGACGTGTTTGAGGATCTGGACGACTACATTTATCGCCACATATTTGGAGATGCGTATTTAAAATATTTTGGGCCGAGGTAAGATGTTTTGTGGTGTGGAATAAACTTATTTGGAGACTCAACATGAGCCTGTTTTACTTCCATAATAGCTGCGCGCCAGCGAGACGTTATCCATCAGGGATTGACAATTTGTTAAGCCCTGCCCCTGTTTAATATTGCGTGCTTAATTAATTTTATTAAAGACATTGTTAAATTAGGCAGTAATGTGTTTGTAACATTTCTACGATGCGTTCACTATAGTTTGGCAAATGTAAATGTTTTTACTAATGTTGGAACAGTGTAATCCACAGACTGGTTATATTTATTTGTTTTATTTATAGCATATATAGTATTATTCGAATATTTGACCAATCATCGCGGCGAACACACAGCCCCCAAACCGTTAGCCAGCATCTCTTGTCATTTTAATTTCAAAATAAGATTGAGATATGTTAAGTGTGATATTTGTTTTTTTCACTAATTTTTATTATAATTCTTGATGTTTTTGTATTAGTTCTAAAATGAAATGTAATAAACCTCGAGATTAGTCATCAGTCAATATTCAGCATAGTCTATTGATTTTATAGGATTTATTTTAGTTAAAATGTATATTCTCTCAACTTAAACGTTTATATTCACGTCAGTGGCCATCGGCAACATTCGTAAAAATTGTAGCTTTTAAGATGTTTTAAATTTCGTTTTTCATTTAATAGTTTATATTTTATTCATTAAGCTTTATTTTAAGGACTAAAAATGGTCAAAAGTTGTAGATTTGTTAATTATAATAACACTGCCACAGGCAATTGAAAACAATATTTAAATATTTAAAAATAATTATAATTTGGAAAATACTGTTTGTGTCCTTTATGAGTATTGTAGTGTTACTACAATAAGAGCACATTTATTGTATTTTGAGAAAATGTAAATGTAAAATTCTGTTCAAAAACTATTAAAACAAGAATCATTCACATATATTTATATGGAAATATATACTTGTATCAACATATAAAAGCTTGAATGTAAGGATGTATATTTGATTTAAAACAATTTGGAAAAAAAATACAGTGTATCCTCCATGGATACTATGTGTCACTATTATAAGATCAACATTTATTGTATGTTTGAGATAAATTCTTTAAAATTCTGTTCAAAACTATTAAAACACACAAATCATTCATGAAGATTTATAATTGTGAGCCTGCAGCACAAAAGCAGTGTGAAGTCGCTGGGGTATATTTGTAGCAACTGCCAAAAATACATAGTATGGGTCAAAATTATACATTTCTCTTTTATGCCAACAAAATCAATTAGGATATTAAGTAAAGATCATGTTGTTCCATGAAGATATTTTGTAAATGCCCTACTGTAAATATATTAAAACTTAATTACTGATTAGTAATTGCATTGCTAAGAACTTCATTTGGACAATTTTAAAAGCAATTTTCTCAATATTTTGAATTTGTTGCACCCTCAGATTCCAGATTTTCAAAATAGTTGGGTCTCAGCCAAATATTGTCCTATCATAACAAACCATACATTAATGGAAAGTTTATTTATTCAGCTTTAAGATGATGTATACATCTCAATTTCGAAAAAGTGACCCTTATGACTTGTTTTGTGGTCCAAGGTCACATATAGACTTGTATTATAAAATGCAAAAAAGCTGCTGATAGCATGACTAATGGCAGCGTTGCTGAGCTTGATTGGTCAGTAATGTAAAGGTATTGTATCGTTGTAAAAAAAAGAATCATTTACACGCAGGTTGCATGTTCATAACCTTATTTGTCTGTGTTGCTTCTCTGTCTGTAAGTCTGAGAAACAGTAGAGTCTGCATGTACACACACACGAGGCTTTGTGGCAAACCCTAAACACTGTCCCATTTGTAAATTTGCAGCCGACCCTTCGAAGGGCCGGGGTCGAAGGTCAAGGTGTGGCGTCAGTGCCAGCGGCAGCCTCGTCCTCAGAAAGCCAAGAAATGGAGCCGATCGGGACGCGACCCCAACCGACAGTTCGCAGATGTCAAAATAGAGCTGGGTCCCATGCCCTTCGATCCCAAATATTAGAAAAAACATTTCAGTTCTTCTCAATATTGCTCAATATTTGTTTAGTCTTGGAGAAGGTTCAAGAAAGCTTTGGGTTCACCTTTTCTGTGAATTTTTTTTTTTTGAGAGTGTACAGTTGAATGCGGTGATTGATTTGCGGAGAGGCGTTGTCTCTTTCTGGACTTTTAAGCAGCTTAGAATTAATCACAGGTATTTTTGAGGCACATTTATGTTCCCATTCCCTGAAAAAGTATTGGAAATGATTATAACAAATGGATTACTAACCAAAAAGGCACTTTGTTTTGTTGCGTTTTAATGAATTATTAATGCTTTCTAAACAAACAAAACTAGATCAGAACAAAAATGTATGTTTAATTTTGCTTAGGGCCAAATAACCAATACAATACATTATATTGAAATCATTTTCATCTCAAAAGTTCAGTAGAGTTGGAAGGATAATGAAAACTGCTCTTAATTATAAAGTTCACTTTGAAGTAATCTGGTTTCTGCCGTATGTCACTGGTTTTATTTGAACATGCAAATCAGTAGAAGATATTAAGATTTAGTTTTAATCTGCACTTGTTAGTGCACTATTTTCTCTTTTTCTTGTCTGTGTGGTTTTCGGCTAAATTACATTCCTTGTTTGGAAATGGCTGTAATGCAATTGCACACAAATGCACTTACACTGCTTAATGTTGCACTTAAAACTTTAGAATAAAAGTCTTTCACTGCTTCATTGATGATTGTCCTCCTGCTTTGAGCAGAAAGAGATCTGGAGTGTGAAATGAAAGAGACAGTGTAACAAAACTTTTTGCAAAAGTTTGCAATCAGTTCAAAAAAATCAAACTTTAATTAGTCTTCAGTGCAGATCCTCTCGTGTATATTAATATGTTTCTTCCCACTTGACCATCAGGAAAGTGTGTGTGGAATATTTCAGCTTGTTTGGCGAATCGGTTTTCCTCCAGGAATGATGAAATCTCCTGAAAGGGAAAGTTGAAAGTATAATCAAATAATGTTGATTGTTTGTGATTTTTGAATTCTGATCGTAAACATTTGCTGATGTGATTTGACTGCACTTCATTGTTTTGGCTCTTCTACCTTCTCCAGGCAGTCGAACAGCACTATATGTGAAGGTAACGTGGACTGAGATGGGAAGGACGTTTGGAGCCAGTGAAGAGGGTTGGAGAAGAACACGTCTGCTTCGTCCACATACTCCTCATTTCCCGTGAGATCTGGTGGACACTCCAGGAACCGCAGTTTGAGGGGACAGTGCAGGTGACTGCAAAACATAAATAGAACAAGCCTTTTATTGCACATTTCTAAAACCTCTGCAGTTAAATCTGTCACACACGATCTACTCCATACCTTCTGTCTTCTGATTGATAGCAAGTAAAAAATGTCCTACCTGCAGCTGGTGCTTCACGTGTCTTTCTACTGTCAAATCTTTATTGATTTTTATCAAGTAAAGGTCAGAATAACTGCAGTAATATCTCCAGATGAACACTTACTGGACTGAAGCAGCTCAGCTTTACTTGATTCTCCATCAATCATTTTTTAGAGTCTCAAATCTGATCCTCAGGATCTTTTGAGGAGCGTTTGTTTATTCATCTCAATAATTGCATTGCATTGCATTCTATGTTTTGAAACTACAGAGCTGTGGCGCCACTTTACTTGAAGCCTTCATATTTAATGCATTTGTAATGCATACAGTTATAATGCATTATAATTCTTATCTATTCACTGTCACGCCTTTAGAAAGTATCATGCATTGAAACACATGACAAACAACCAATTTCAGATGTAACACAGAATCTGCAAATATTAAAATGCATTTTAACTTTGGATAGATTATTTATGAAAATATATAATGCATTATACATTATGAATACATTTATAGTGCACCAACTAAGCATTTTAATCTAATTTTACTAAGCCATATTATTGGAGATATAGTGACGACTGATATTTTTATACAAACCCGATTCCAAAAAAGTTAAGACACTGTACAAATTGTGAATAAAAAAAACAGAATTCAGTGATGTGGAAGTTTCAGATTTCAATACTTTATTCAGAATACAACGTAGATTACATATCAAATGTTTAAACTGAGAAAATTTATTTTAAGGGAAAAATAAGTTGATTTGGCATCAACACATCTCAAAAAAGTTTGGACAAGGCCATGTTTACCACGGTGTGGCATCCCCTCCTCTTTTTATAACAGTCTGCAAACATCTTGGGACTAAGGAGACAAGTTGCTCAAGTTTAGGAATAGGAATGTTGTCCCATTCTTGTCTAATACAGGCTTCTAGTTGCTCAACTGTCTTAGGTCTTCTTTGTCGCATCTTCCTCTTTATGATGCGCCAAATGTTTTCTATGGGTGAAAGATCTGGACTGCAGGCTGGCCATTTCAGTTCCTGGATCCTTCTTCTACGCAGCCATGATGTTGTAATTGATGCAGTATGTGGTCTGGCATTGTCATGTTGGAAAGTGCAAGGTCTTCCCTGAAAGAGACGTTGTCTGGATGGGAGCATATGTTGTTCTTGTACTTGGATATACCTTTCAGCATTGATGGTGCCTTTCCAGATGTGTAAGCTGCCCATGCCACACGCACTCATGCAACCCCATACCATCAGAGATGCAGGCTTCTGAACTGAGCGCTGATAACAACTTGGGTTGTCCTTGTCCTTGTCCTCTTTAGTCCGGATGACATGGCGTCCCTGTTTTCCAAAAAGAACTTCAAATTTTGATTCGTCTGACCACAGAACAGTTTTCCACTTTGCCACAGTCAATTTTAAATGAGCCTTGGCCAAGAGAAAACGCCTGCGCTTCTGGATCATGTTTAGATATGGCTTCTTTTTTGACCTATAGGGTTTTAGCCGGCAACGGTGAATGGCACGGTGGATTGTGTTCAGCGACAATGTTTTCTGGAAGTATTCCTGAGCACATGTTGTGATTTCCATTACAGTAGCATTCCTGTATGTGATGCAGTGCCGTCTAAGGGCCCGAAGATCACGGGCATCCAGTATGGTTTTCCGGCCTTGACCCTTACGCACAGAGATTGTTCCAGATTCTCTGAATCTTTGGATGATATTATGCACTGTAGATGATGATAACTTCAAACTCTTTGCAATTTTTCTCTGAGAAACTCCTTTCTGATATTGCTCCACTATTTTTCGCCGCAGCATTGGGGGAATTGGTGATCCTCTGCCTATCTTGACTTCTGAGAGACACTGCCAATCTGAGAGGCTTTTTTTATACCCAATCATGTTGCCAATTGACCTAATAAGTTGCAAATTGGTCCTCCAGCTGTTCCTTATATGTACATTTAACTTTTCCGGCCTCTTATTGCTACCTGTCCCAACTTTTTTGGAATGTGTAGCTCTCATGAAATCCAAAATGAGCCAATATTTGGCATGACATTCAAAATGTCTCACTTTCAACATTTGATATGTTATCTATCTTCTATTGTGAATAAAATATAAGTTTATTATTCCATTCCTTTTTTACTCACAGTTTGTACAGTTTCCCAACTTTTTTGGAATCGGGTTTGGACAATTTATTTAAGTATCCTCTCTAACTGTAATAAATCTCATGAATTACAAGCTACATAATTCCTCATGGACACATTGCATATTTTGCAATTGAGCACAAAAGCAGTGTTTAGTCGCTGGGGGATATTTGTAGCAATCGCCAACAATACATTGTATGGGTCAAAATTATTGATTTTTTTTTTTTATGCCAAAAATCATTAGGTTATTAAATAAAGATCATGTTCCATTAAGATATTTTTAAATTTCCTACCGTAAATATATAAAAACTTAATTTTTGATTATTATATGCATTGCTAAGAACTTCATTTGACAACTTTAAAGGCGATTTCTCAATATTTCGATTTTTTTTTTTTTTTTTGTCACCTAGCACTAAGCAACCAGATTGCTAGAGTGAACAGATTTTTACTAAAAACTCTGTTAAAATAACATTATGATGCGGCCATCTTTCTTAGTCAGTATTAACCACTTGTAATTTGACTTCTGAATTTTCAGTGAAAATGCCATTTGACCCCTCTCTAACAAAATACCGGATTCCTCCGTAATATTTCTCCATGACATTTAATATTTGCTTCATCACTATACATTTTATCTTTCTTCAGAAAATATTAGCACAATCTAAAATTTGGTTAGTTGACAAGAAATGGACCCACCTGTGGTGCGTGTTGGAGGTAAAAGCAAAGCCCCGGGTGGTCAGAACCGTTTCCATATGTTTGTCAGAGTCAGGCTGCAGCAGACCCATGTGAACCATGGAACACGCTGACAGAAATACGGAGAAACACAGCATAACTGATTGCAAACCAGCACGAAAGCATCTAATTATGATTGTGTAATGTTTATCTGCATAATATCATAAACGGCACAGTTGCAACCAAAAGTGAAAATCTGCGAAATGTGTGCACCCTCGGGCCATCCACAATGCAGATGAGTTTGTTTCTTCATCAGAGTTGGAGAAATGTAGCATTGCATCAGTGTCATAATCCACAGCACTCCAGTCCATCAAATAACATCTTGTGAAGCAAAAAGCTGCAACAAATCCAGCATTGATATGTTTGAACTCAAACTTTCGAGCCAATTGTTTTTATACAAAAAAAGTCATCTGGTCTGAATCGGAGAGAAATCTGCACAGATCAAGCACGTGTTTACAAGCCAAAAAAGAATATGTGGCTGGATTTAATGCGAGAACGGAATGAGGAAGCGTTTATGGATTTATGGACTCATATTTATTTAAATGTCTTAATGTTGGATTTGTTTCAGCTTTTGTCTTCTCTAGATGTTAACTGATGAACTGGAGTGCTGTGGATTATTGTGATGTTTTTATCAGCTGTTTGGACTCTCATTATGACGGCACCCATTCACTGCAGAGCATCCATTGCTGAGACACTGATGCAATGCCACATTTATCCAAATCTGATGAAGAAACAAACCCATCCTAATCTCGGGGACGGTACATTCTTCGCCGACTTTTAATTTTTGGGTGAAGTATTCCTTTAAATGTCGTCTTACTGTCCCATCTTGGCCACATCGGAGTTTTCCCCCTCCCGGTTGTCAGCATCACGTCTGCATACGCAGCCAGCAGCGCCTGGAAAACACGCGGTACAAACACCTGCAGGAACCGGTATTCATGTTAGAGAACAATCAGACCTGCTGTCTGGCCTATATAATGCACTGAAGTCTTACCAATAAATAAACTGTCATAATTCATCAGATGCAGGAGTTTGTACATCAGAGCAAAGAGGAGAGGATAGGAATATCCCCGGATGCCTTCCTTCCATTCCCACGTCTCATAGCCATAGGTGAGACATATGTTAAGGATCTCATTTGCACATTTTTCTCCAGAGTATTATACTCAAACTAAACAGCTCAGTGCATAAACGAGGATATCTGAAGACCATTCGATGGGGAATCTCCAGCGACTGCCAGTACTCATCCGGGATGAGGCTGGTCTGGAGCAGGACACAGTTGAGCAGGCGGAATATGACCGAGAACACCGTGATGCTGATGCCAAAGAATTCTGCAGAAATCACTTCGTTAGCACACATTTCTAATCTTTGCATGTATAGATAGTAGTGATTCATGTGTTTTAATGGCTGACGGCAAAATCATCAAAGCAAGGTGGCTGCTGATTAATATAATGGATGTTTTACTTTTCATATTTTGGTTCAAGTGTTTTGGTTAAATTCACCAAATTCGCATTAATAGCATATTCAATTCATTGCGAGATACACTGTCATCATTGCTAGCTACTTTTGAAATACAATTCAATGCAATAAATATATGATAAGTACAATTTAAATAAATATATTAAGAGAATTTAGGGGGAAAATTGAATTAATTCTCACGAAGATAATGTCAAAATGCTAAATAATAAAATAAATTAATTATAGTATTCATTACAGTCTTTTGATTAAAAGTAGATTATTGCATTCAGTTCAAAAAACATTTATCATTAATTTAAATATTTTTTTAGCAGACTGAAATCTAAATTTTGGGGTAAATCCACTTATATTCATAATATAATGTCACAATGCAAAAAAATAAAAAAATATCCCCTTCATAAAAAAAAATTCATTTATCTTCATATTTACAATTGTAATGTATATGTCCTCATGTCCTAATGATTTTGGTTAAATATGATCTAACATTATGTTTGTGAGCAGCACTGTGCTATTCGATTAATATAATTTAATAATTGCAAAGAACACTCTACACTAACGTGCTTAAGATCTTACTTTTTTGGGATACCCTGATATGCAACAGTGTTGGTGAAAGTTACTTTTAAAAGTAATGCTTTACAATGTTGCGTTACTCCATAAAAAAGTAACTAATTACGTTACTTAGTTACTTTTTATGGAAAGTAATGCGTTACGTTACTTTTTGCGTTACTTTTTAAATCTGGACAGGGCTTGCTTTTTTTTTTTTAAATAAAAAAGTTCTATTTTTGGCAAATATTAAAGCTTTTTCACACCAAAAGTGAAATGAATAGCCTCAGGCTGAAGGGAAAGTACAGTATAATGCAGAAGAAGAAATCTCAACACACTTCAGCAATAAAAAAAAACAAATGTGTGCCTAAAGTAATTTTTCTCATTGGTATGGTTGAATTGGATCATCGAAGGTCAGAAGCAAATTGAATGGGATTAAATACATAAAGCATATTTGTGTTGTTTAACATTTAATTATTGCAGGTTTGCATCATATTCTGAGTTGCATTATTTTTAGTCATTTTGAGGAATGCTGAATCTGTGTTTTTTGTTTTTTTGTGTGTGAGTGAGATTAATTAATTGATGTGTTTCGTGATTCATGTAAATGGGTTCTGACACATCTTATTATAAATATATGTTGAAAGAAATGAGTTCATTGTACTGCACACTTTTCACACTAGTACTCAGTTATAATAAACGACTGAAAGCCTCAGGGTGAGTGAGGGAAATATTAATTACAAAATTAAGATATACCTGAGCTTATGACGTTCCTCGCCCATTTAAGTGAATAGCTGAAGTCTTTGGTCCATAATACATGCTGATATGCTGTAATGTACATACTGTAGGCTATTTGTGCAGTGTACTTCATTTATATATACTTAAAATTCTGTAAACAGCAAGTATACAACAATGCTTGTTATTCTCGTGCACTTTGTCAATGGTGTTCCTAAAAGATCCTTAATAATTAACACTGCAAATAAACTCAAAGATTCTACACCATTCTATGCATTTTTTTTTTTATTATAACAATTAAAAATTAACCCCAGAATCAAAAAAATTTATAAAACAAAATTATTGATTTAAAAACTAAATTATTAATTTAAGCTTGCATCCTCCTTTTAGAATCTGCAAGATGTTTATCATTTTAAAATAAATAAATGGTGTGAAAAATACAATGATAAAAATTAGTTAACATTTACAAATAAAATGATTGAATCATGCTCGTATTATTTCAGAATCTGCAAGTTGTTTATTATTTAAAAAAACCTAAATAAAGAATAAAAAATTATTTTGTTAAAATGAAAAGTTACAAATGATATATATATATATACATACATATATGAAATATAAAAATAATATTTGCAAACAAAATGTACATATAATTATACAAATAAAATGAATAAAGATTTTCTTTATTCCAGATCCAGATTTGAGACTCATTATCTCTTACATAAAATGCAAACATTCATGAATGCTTAAGAAGGCAACACAGTATATTAAGAAGCAAAGAGACTGAAACTTTTCAACAGTAATTGTTTTGAACAATTTTACATTTGCATGTACCTTTGACATTTTACACCACCAGATGTCACTACACACACAGTTTTGAAAGAGCTCGAGAGCCCGTTGCACAATTTGTACATATTTAAAACATTATTTTAGATGCAGAAGCCAAAGCTTGCCACTAGTTAAAATTCATTTAATGTTTTTTCGTGCGTTCTGAACAGAAGAGCTGGCGCGAGCGAACTCATCCTACTGTGGCGACGGCTCAGCTCATGAATATTAAGCACGCAATGTGACGTTCGCCCGATAGTCCTTTCCGATTGGCTAAATAGCCTGATAATTTGCATGGTGGAGGGTGGGCTCATAATAATATTAATTACGCTACTTACGCGGTGGTCTCTCCGGGAAGCAGCGTATACATTTGTTTATTTTATTAGAAAAATGCCATATACATAAGAAGAAGTGGGCTCAATGTAAACCAAATTTTGCACATTTTATAAATGACTTTAAATTATATGTAAATCTCTTAGAACTTTCTCTAGTAGCTAATAATGTTAATTTGATAATGTGAATATGTAATACCTCATGTTTTTGTGGCATTTGAATAATAAGCATTAAAATATATATATATATATGGTATATATATATATATATAGATATATATAGATACATATATATAATATATTATATTTTATATATATATATATTTTTTTTAAACACTCAGTGCCAGTGGTATCAATTGAAACAATTCAAAATAAGTAATTGTGTCAACAATTTGAAAAAACCAAATAATAAGTTATTTGTTTAAAAAAAAGGCAACGCAGCGGTTAGCTCTACATAATATCATGAGCTCAGCCAGGGTCGCCGTAGGATGGCGCTGCGGCGGCACCGGAAGTGTTGCGTCACTGCGTGTGGGTGTGGGAGCAACTTTAGGAAACAAAGTGTCCATCGCTTCAGAAGTACCTCACACTTAAACTTGTTCTCAGCTGGTTTGATATTTTCGAAAAAGAAAACCCGAAGAGATCAGCAGACGCTCACATCACTGACTTGGTAAGTGCGAATGTTATTGTAAAGCTTCTCACGACGTAAAACTCTCCAAGAGGTGATGTTAACTGTTTGATAACCTCGTCAACGCGTTTATTTAATTAAGACTTACATTGTGGCGTAGTGTATTCACGTATAAATATTCAATATGTAACACTGACCTCATATGCATCTTATGTATGTTGCGTGTACTGTATATATAGTGTAGTTATGTTAGTCATAATAATGTGTGTTAGTGATAAACAGCTGCTGTTCGTGGGTTTGTGTATCTGAACACACACGTGGCTCAATCCTAGATCAGATCTAGCCATCTCAGTTTAATAGAGACCTGAATCTGATCAAAAAGAAAATGGGGAAAGTTACTTTTAAAAGTAATGCATTACAATATTGCCTTACTCCATAAAAAAGTAACTAATTATGCTACTGTACTTTTATGTTACTTTTGCGTTACTTTTTATATCTGGGCTGGGCTTGCTTGTTTGTTTTAATATAAAAAATGTAAAAGCCCCTTCACACCAAAAGTGAAATGAATGCGCCTCAGGCTGAAGAAAATGTAAATTCACGTCTGTACCGTAGAGGGCGCCGCTCATCGAATTGCATGAAGAATATGATGCAGGAGAAGAAAGTTCAACACTATTCAGCAATAACAAAAATAAAACACAAATGTGGGATTTTTGCTTATTAGTATGGTTGAATTTGATCATCGAAGGTCAGTAGCAGTAAAAAGTAATGCGTTACTTTACTAGTTACTTTAAAAAAGTAATCTGATTACTTGTAATGCCTCACCCCCAACACTGGGAAGAAGTCACCTGGGAATTTACCAGCCTCACCTGTGGAAGTACACTGCTTCACTCCCAGATCAGGTTACCTGTCAGGAATGTCTGGTTTTGGGATCATTTCCCTTCTGAATGATCCAATTTCCATTCTTTCTTTCTTAACTGGGGAAATACTGTAAGTAGCGTGTAAGACGTATGTTTAGGACTCAGAATTGATCTATTCTTTGAATCAATTTACCGTGATCACGATGATATTCTGAATTTGACACCCTTTGTACAAGTTTGACTCAAATGTTCAAGGAGCATTTCAACCTCCAAAAATGAATGATGTTGTTGTTGTAATTCTCACCTCACGTCATTCCAAACCTGTTATTTTTTCTTTCTTTTTTTCCTGCAAAATATCCATGTTTTTCCATGCAATTAAAAGGCAATTAATTTCATCAGATGTCGTAACATCTATTTCATAAGTTAATCAATTTGCCAAGATATTAAGGTCACTTACAGCAAACTTGAGAATGTCTTAATGCACAGATCACGTTCTTGTCTGCATAAGTTGAGAGTGCTTTTTAAAGCTTTATAATATATATATATATGATAGTTCCTGTGGCCAGTGGTAGAGGGTTCGTATCCCAGGGAACACGCATACTGTAAAACAGTTATAGCTGATTGCAATAAGTCGCTTTGGATAAAAGAGGTCGCTAAATGCATCAAATTAATTAAATATAAATATAATATATACACATACTCTATTGATATATACTTATACTTGAATATCAGTCAGTTTCACATGCAAACCTTTTATATAACTTAAGAAGACTTGGAATATACTCCACAAGTGTGTATTTTATTAGCTTTATTGCCCCGTTCACTTTTGTTGCATGCAAAGCAGAAGAACATTCTGCAAATTTGTGATTTGTGTTGCATGGAAAAACATTTGGAATTTGGAACATGAGAGTGAGAAATGTTTAAATAATTCCTTAAATCTGTCCTGAGAAGAATTTTCCACAAATCTCAGATCATTTAAATGGGCTTATCGGACTTTCCTGCCTGCTCTAGAGAGTGCAAATGAAATGAAAACAGACTCAAGTCAAGTGTGTGTGTGTGTGCACGCGCGCGCGTGTTAAGTAGAGTCTTGGCAGGGCTGGGAATGACAGGACAGTCACATGACAGGATGCCAAGAGCACATGAGCACCAGATGATGGTTATTAGATGAGCCTGATGTTTAATCTTACGGTCCACATCCTTCAGAAAGCCCAAAAAGAGCCTTTATATAAGCTGTCAGTGGGACTGGAGTGTGAATGACAAAAATCACTCTCGCGCTTTGATGCGAGTCATTATTTTGTTAATGAAGAATGTTTTTGGCATATTGGACAGTGATTTAATTTTGCATATCTCCAGTGCACTCTTAAAAATAAAGGTGCTTAAAAGGTTCTTCACAGCGATGCCATAGAAGAACCATTTTTGGTTCCACAAAGAAGCATTCAGTCAAAAGTTCTAAAGAAGCATCTCTTCCCCCTTTTTAGAATCTTTCGCCAAAAGAGGTTTATGAAACAGAAAGGTTCTTAGATGTTAAAAGGTTCTTCATGGATTATTCAGAATAAAAAGAGTCTCTATGGCATCACTGTGAAGCCCTGTGTTTTCAGAGTGTGGTCAGGATGAAATCGTAAACAGTACAGTTTGAATCTATTGCTGTCTTAGACATGCCATTTTATGTGGAAGCTTGTTTCCACCATGGGATAAAAAAATAAAGATGATAATTGTGACTTTTTATCTCACAATTCAGAATTTTTCTTGAAATTCTGCAGTGACACATCAAAAGTCAGGCTTATTGAAACTTAAAAACAATAAGAATCAGAATTGTAAGATATAAACTCACAAATCTGAGAAAAAAATTCATTAGATTTATTATTATTATTATAGAAAGAAATGTAGGGAAAGCATTGCATCACAAAATGAAAATTATTTCTGAATGGATATGGAACTCAGAATTGTGGAGATATGAAATAGCTTCAGAAGAAAAATATGAGTTTGCGAGGTTAACGTTCAATTTGACTTTTATTCCGTTAATTATCTTGCAAAAATTGCATACATTAAACTTGCAATGCTGTTAAAGAAAAGAATAATTGAGATCCAACAAAGTTACAAAACCTTTTTATTTTATTTGTGATTAGAAAAAGAACGATTGCTGAGACCGCTGTGTTTTAGTTTTTGATGTTTTTCAGTTTATTACGGTGCATTTGCATTAGTTATATATATATATATATATGACTGTAGTAATTTTGTGCATGCAAATTAGTTATTTTAAATTTGTTTAGTTTGAACAAATTTACAGTGAAAACAGTTGCTGCATCCATTGCATCTGCTTTGTTTTCTCACTGACACGCCCTCAGCTCCAAAATCCAGAGTTTCCCAACTATTATGACTTTATGGTGTTGTTCATGTGCTTGTAAATATGATCTTTCTGACATGACTTCAACGCACAAGTATCTACAGACCACAGACTCTTTTCTAGCTAGACTGAAGGAAACTTTCCTAGATTAAAGTTCAGCCAGCTCAAGTTTTTATTGTTGTTGGTTTTTTTGTTTTGTTTTTTTGTAGCATGCATCATTCATGCATCACTGAAAGGTTATAGCTAAAATGTGAGTATCCAAGAGACTAAAGAAATCCTCTTCTTGTTACGTTTCTCACATCAGGTCAAAGGTTATGAGGTTTTTTAGGTATGCACAGCAGTTTTGTCTTTCACGCATACAGCTTGAGAAGAAGGAAGCGGACAAAGAAAAAAAAACAGCTTGTCAGAGCTCTGCTGGGAATGTTTGATAAAAGCCTGCGTCTTCATCAGGGCTGTTTTTGTTGGACGGGAAGCTGAACTCAGAGCATTTCGGTGAGCTCTTGCACAAGGTTGGTGATTGTTGAAGGATATGTAGATGTGTCTGACTGAAATGAAGGCATCAGCCGGTCTTCAGAAGTTCACAGTGTCAAATGACCATCAGAAAATGCAGCCGAACACTCACCGCTTGTGTCTAACACTGAGATGTAACACTGTGTTCATGCTTATATAGCACATAAAGACAAGGTTGTTTTTGCAAATAGGTACACTTTCCAAAAAGTGAAAACTCTTTCTGAGCATCTAATTTCTCGCGATTTTCCTGTAGCTGTAATAAACTTCATTATTTACGGAAAAACACAAACACAAAAAACATAAGTCACGTTTAGGAGTTGCATGTCTCGAAATGATCCTTTTACAATAAGAGTCTTAAAGGTGAGCAGATTTCAGTGTGATTTTGTATAGCACTGCACAACTAAGATCAGATGTTGCATGCACTTAAAAACCATGCAAAACAGGTTCCAGTAGTGATAAACCAATGCACTGGCCAATATTTGTCCATTTTGAGGTTATATGAGGCATTGGTTTTAATATACCTGGTTAGATCTTCTCAGTAGCAGATCTTCTCATTTATCTCAGTTGCTCGCTTAATTTTGCGATAGCAGTGTCTCTTTGTCGGACGTGGTATTTTCAGACTACCAGCAAATGAATGTTAATGGATAATATACATTTTTAGTGAAATAAGTAAATACTGTGTTAAATAAATTATTTAAATTCACCACATTTAAGTGCATACCATTGAATTGTTTTATACACTACCGTTCAAAAAGTTTGGGTCTTTTTAATATTTTTGAAAGAAGTCTCTTTTGCTCACCAAGACTGTATTTATTTGATCAATAATACACAGTAAAAACAATTACAATCTAAAATAGCTGTTTTCTGTGTGAATATATTTTAAAATGTAATTCCTGTGATGCGCAGCTGTATTTTCAGCATCATTACTCCAGTCTTCAGTGTCACATGATCTTCAGAAATCAGTATAATATGCTGCTTTGCTGCTCAAAAAACATTTCTGATTATTATCAGTGTTGAAAACAGTTGTGCTGCGCAATATTTTTGTGGAAACTGTGATACATTTTGTTTTTCAGGATTCACAGATGAATAGAAAGTTCAAAAGAACAGCATTTATTTAAAATAGAAATCTAGTTTTGTAACGTTATAAATGTCTTTACTGTCACTTTTGATCAGTTTAATGCATCATTCTTACTGACCATTCTTATCATTCTTCTTATCTGCATCAACAATGGAAAATCATATTTTGGACGACCACTAGACATGCTCATATACATGCTGTTACTAGTTTGTTAAATGCATTTCTAACTAGTTTGTGATCCTTTAGTTATACAGTATATCATCGTGACAACTAGAAGTTTTGCTGCGTGTAAGATAGCAAATCTTCTAGATAAACAGTTTCACTGAACATTTCCTCCAAGACATGCCATAATGAAGTGACTGATTTCATCTGTGATAAACACTGAAATGCATTCTGGGTAATCTTGTTCCTGAGACCAAAGCACTAATGTCAGTGGTAAGATTGACTGCAATACTTGTAACTCTGTTGACTCTAGTTCAGCTGTGAAGCCAGTAAAACTGTTATTAAAATAGCTGTCAGGCCTGAGGTGCTGCCTGTGCCTCTTCTAGGATACCTATATATATATATCTATGTGGTGTGTGTGTGTAAAATAATTTCTGAATCATGTGACACTGCAGACTTGGAGTAATTTTGCTGAATATTCAGCTTTGCCATCACAGAAATATATTGCATTTTAAAATATATTAAAATGAAAAACAGTTATTTTAAATTGTAATGGTAGTTCACCCATTTTACTTATTTTTTACTTAAAAAAAAGCCTCTTTATATATAGATATTATATATTTAATATAATATATATATATCTATATATATATATATATAATATTATATAATATAATATATATAATATAATGACTGTGTATAACTAGGGCTGTCAGTGTAATGTGTTAACTTAATTAGTTATGAAAAATAACGCGATTAAAATATTTTAACGCACTGGCCCCGCCCCCAGACCTCTACCTCATCTTACATTTCATAGTTGACAAATATCATGCAGAGCAACAACTTCATAAATGCAATTATGCCCCAAAATTCAAGATATCCGGAGTGTAAATGTGATCTGTTTTTGCTCAGTTTTGCCAACAAAAAAATTACCTATAAAGCCATAGCAGAACTGTTGTGCGTCTCCGAGCAACACAGCAGAGTTTAGGTTCTGAATGAATCCGTTTTGTCCGAATCGGGTGAATCAATGAATCAAAGGCCCATTCATAAAGAGAGCTGTTTACTTAATTCCTGAATGAATGGCCCTTCACTGTATGAAAGACGCATAAAGACATTTTGCAGCCGTGCTGGCATGTTTATCTTTCTTATTTTAGAGTCTTAGTCATTAAAAAGGGGGTAACATTATGGTTGGCAAAACCTTAAGCAATAGTTCACCCAAAAAATTTTAATTATGTCATGATTTACTCAACCTGAATGACCTTAGCTACTTCTTTTTTGTGTACCAAAGTTTATTTGAAGACTGTTGATACCAAAGCCGGTTTTTGGTTTCTCAATAACTTCCACTTCATGAACAAAAAAAACCCTCATCTTTCTTAAATTATCTTATTTTATGTTCCATAGTTTATGTTAGCCTAAACGTTTGTTTAATAAACGTTTTAATAAATTTGATGTTGATTCAAATAAAATATTTCTTTCTAACGCTACAATTTGTAATGTCTACTTGATACTTTCTCATTTAACACAAAACTCGCAGTAATACCCCCAAAAGATTATTTTTCACAGTCAAATTTATTTTGCGATTAATTAGATTAATCAACACATCATGTAATTAATTAGATAAAAAAAATTTAATCGACTGACAGCCTAGTATATACAACATATGTTATATATCTGTATAAACACACACAACACACACACAGTGATAAATGATACATATATAAGGTGCGTCAATGCTTAATCCCGATTAATTTGCATACAAAAAAAAGTTAGTTGCCTAATATATGATTGTGTTCTGTGTATATTATGTATATATATAAATACACGCATACAGTATATATTTTGAAAATATTAACATGTATATACATTTATATATTTATATAATTATATTTTATATTATATATAAATACATTTAATATATAAACGTAACATATTTTTTAAATATATATATTGTATGTGTGTGTATTTATATGTACATATATTATGTAAACAAAAACAGTCCCTGGATCAATCCGGGTGCTTGGGTCGGTCCCAGACGTTAAGCTGCTTATGGTCCGGATGGTGTTTAGTGCTGCTACGTGAAAGAATGTGGCCGTTTGTTCGAGTTTTTATGCTCTTTCTGCAGTCATATGATCAGCTTTAATACGTTCTGAGAACCCAGCCATCGACAGACGCTTTCCTCTCCCTGATTCTGAGAACGTGTCAAGACAAGATGTGTACGAGGGCGTTATGAAATCATAGAGTAGGTTTAGAAGCGCTCGTACTATTAAACTTGCACATAACTTCATCTCACAAAGGAAGAGCCTTCATTGAGGAACTTTCTTTGATCTTGTGAGATGTGCTGTCAAAACTTACTGTAATTTTTTAAGGGCTTAAAACTTCCTTTTGCAAAACTTTGTGAGCCCAGATTACAATACGTTGACTTCTTCACAATAAGAGAACAGAAACAAAAAGAAAAGAACCTTGGTGCCTGATAAGACTTAACAAGCTGTCATCACACAGTGTCTTAAAATAATACTTCAGCACCAAGCATTACAATATTGTACTGACAGATAAAAATAGAGCATGACAACATTTCAAAGCCTACAATGACTGATAATGATTGTCTCTAGTGCAACCTCTGAGTTAAATATTATAGGTTATGAAACACTTAATTTTTAAGTGATGAATATCTCTGTGTTGTAGTCTTAAGCTACAGTGAAAAGAAACTTGAGTTGATAAATGTGAGTGGAAATAAAAGCCATTGTGTCGATGCATTCAAGTATGAAAAGCTGCTTTTTCAAAGTCTGTTTCCTCATGTAGGCTCCGGGATTTATGGACTCCCATGATCAATGACAAAAAAGAGGTTTCAGAAGCATATTTACTGTTCTGGAATAGAAATGCAATACTACAGCTCTAGTCTCAAATTCTTTTTTTTTTGTTGTTTCCTTGTTATATTTAAGCCACTGTGATCACATGCAAATGCCTGTCTGTCTGTCTTCATTTGAACTGAAATGCTTTAAAGAAAAAAAAGGTGGCTAAACTAATGGGTTCATTTTGGGTAGTTCTTTAAAGTCAGCATGAACCTTGTTAATTATCCTGCCATGCTATGGACATTAATTTGTGAAAGAAAGTTTCATGTTGAGTTACTGTTAGTTGTTTTGGTGTAATGAGTGGTTCACAAACGGTTTGTGTCAGGGTTATTATCATTAACTTACAAACTACAAAAATACTATGCAGTCATTACTTGAAACAAAATAAACTTTAGCTTAAATAAAATATAATATCAAAAACTTTACCTTATTTTATTTCAGCAAGTTGCCAAGACAGCATTTCTCATTTGTGGGTAAAGTACTAAAATAAACTAACACTAAAAACTTAATTAAAAACGTATAGTGGACATGTATAAAAAAAAACAAAAACACACAACAACAAATTACTGACAATTTTAAAGATAAAAATTTAAAAGCATGTAAATTGGTTTCCGTCAACAGGATTCACGTCAATTTTTTAACAGAAAGAAAATTATTTAATAACAAAATCAATAAAGGTTAGTGGAAGCTTTTTAGATTCAAACAATTCGGAGATTTTTCGATGCAAAGGTTACATAGTTTATTTCTCGCCATTCTGTTGTTCCTCTCAATTCCAAGTTTCTCTCACAATACACTTTTTTATTGCCAATTGTAGTTAAAAAAAATAAAAAGGTAATTGCACACTTTTAATCTCAAAGGTCCTTTTATGTACAGTTGAATCTCACCAATTCAGACTTTTTATAAACTTAATTTTGTTAGAACTGTGAGATAAAAAGTTGCAATTACTTTTTTAGTTTTTAGATTCCATGGCCAAAAAAAAAAAACACCACAGAATTGTGTGAGAGAAACTCTAAATTCAGAGAAAGAAAAAAAGGGAATTGTGAGATATAAACTCAAAATTATAAGAAAAACACTATAGCAGTATATGATTGACAATGAGATACGAGTGCTTTGTGTTTGTCCATCACAGACCCTCGTTCAGCTCTCAGTATGTCCGATGGGGACTATGATTATATAATCAAGTTCCTCGACGTGGGGGAATTGGGGTGTGGGAGGAAAGACCCAGTTCATTTATCAGTACCAAAGACGGCAAATTCAACTCCAAATTCATCACCACAGTGGGAATAGACTTCAGAGAAAAACGAGTGGTGAGTGGTTTTAATACTGGCACTGTTCATGAATTGTATTGATCTTTTTTTCCATTCAGCAGAAATCCATGCATTGGTTTTTATATGCTGACATTTTAAACTGTTTATTAATGAGTGTTCAACTGTGCTGGAGTATTTATAGTGCTATGCAAGGGTGCTGTTCTCACAGTCTTGGTTCAGATGTTTCCTGCTTGATTTGTAATGGAGGTTTATTGTTGTGGAGTCCCTCTCGGGGTTTACCGGACTGTAAAATCCCATGGTCCTGTTCAGCTTAGTTTGTAACTGCACATGGAAACTTGCCCAGAGGTCAAGAGCAGTCATTCATGTGTAGATCGCAGCCTCAGATGCAGGGAGATATACACACATTTGTCTGAATATGGTCATGAATACTAGATGCAGGAAAAAAACATGCAGAACGCTGCGTCCCTGTGAAAGCAAACAGACATGCAGGAGGTAATTATGCTTTTCCTGAATGCAATTTGATGCCTAAGGCTGCTTAATTTGTTGGAAACATGCTTCAGCAAGAGACAGTCGACATAAAGCACATAATACACACCTTACAATACCTCTGATAGGCCGACACTTTAGGACGATGATTAGATAACGATTTAATAGATAGATAGATGGATGTATGGATGGATGGATAGATATTCAGATAGATATTCAGATAGATAGATAGACAGGTAGATATTCAGATAGATAGATAGATAGACAGATAGATATTCAGATAGACAGATAGATAGATATTCAGATAGACGGATAGATAGATATTCAGATAGACGGACAGATAGATAGATAGAACGGACAGATAGATATTCAGATAGACGGACAGATAGATATTCAGATAGACGGACAGATAGATATTCAGATAGACGGACAGATAGATATTCAGATAGACGGATAGATAGATATTCAGATAGACGGACAGATAGATATTCAGATAGACGGACAGATAGATATTCAGATAGACGGACAGATAGATAGACAGATAGATAGATATTCAGATAGACGGACAGATAGATAGATATTCAGATAGACGGACAGATAGATAGACAGCTAGATAGATAGACAGATAGATAGACAGACAGACAGACAGTTAGACAGTTAGATAGATAGATAGATAGATAGATTGGCAGATAGATAGACAGATAGATAGATATTCAGATAGACAGACAGACAGACAGACACGTAGATAGATATTCAGAATAGACGGACAGATAGTAGGACAGATAGATAGATTATTGCAGATAGACGGAACAGACAGAGGAGATAGAGAGTATTTCAGCTGGACGGAACAGACAGCTAGATAGATAGATTATTCAGATAGCGGACAGACAGATAGAGAGATATTCAGATAGCCGGACAGACAAGATAGATAGATAGATATTCAGATAGACAGACAGACAGACGTAGATAGATAGATAGATAGACGGACCGACAGACAGATAGATAGATATCAGATAGACGGCAGACAGACAGATAGATATTCAGTAGGACGGAGGGACAGACAGGGACAGATAGATATTCAGATAGACGGATAGATAGATATTCAGATAGACGGACGGATAGATAGATATTCAGATAGACGGACGGATAGATAGATATTCAGATAGACGGACGGATAGATAGATATTCAGATAGACGGACGGATAGATAGATATTCAGATAGACAGACGGATAGATATTCAGATAGACAGATAGATATTCAGATAGACAGACAGACAGATAGTATTAGAGACGATAGACAGATAGATACCTTCAGAGACAGGTAGAAAGATAGAATTCAGAGAACATAGACAGATAGATATTCAGAGACCAGATAGACAGGTAGATACTTCAGAGGAAAGATAGACAGATAGATATCAGAGACAGACAGATATTCAGAGACAGATAGACAGACAGATATTCAGAGACAGATAGATAGATATTCAGAGACGGATAGATAGATATTCAGAGACGGATAGATAGATATTCAGAGACGGATAGATAGATATTCAGAGACGGATAGATAGATATTCAGAGACGGATAGATAGATATTCAGAGACGGATAGATAGATATTCAGAGACGGATAGACAGATAGATATTCAGAGACAGATAGACAGATAGATATACAGACATAGACAGACAGATAGACAGGGGATTGTTTTAGATATTCAGAGACAGATATGACTATCGCGACAGCTGATATTCAGAGACAGAGAGACAGATAGATATTCAGAGACAGATAGACATAGATATTCAGAGACAGATAGACAGATAGATATTCAGAGACAGATAGATATTCAGAGACAGACAAGATATTCAGAGACAGATAGACAGATAGATATTCAGAGACAGATAGACAGATAGATATTCAGAGACAGACAAGATATTCAGAGACAGATAGACAGATAGATATACAGAGACAGATAGATATTATGACAGATATAGATATTCAGAGACAGATAGACAGATAGATATTCAGAGACGGATAGATAGATATTCAGAGACGGATAGATAGATATTCAGAGACAGATAGATATTCAGAGACAGACAAGATATTCAGAGACAGATAGATATCAGAGGACAGATAGACAGATAGATATCAGAGACAGATAGACAGATAGAAGATTCAGAGGAGAGACAGATAGATAGATGGATATTCAGAGACAGATAGACAGATAGATATTCAGAGACAGATAGATAGATATTCAGAGACGGATAGATAGATATTCAGAGACGGATAGATAGATATTCAGAGACGGATAGACAGATAGATATTCAGAGACAGATAGACAGATAGATATACAGAGACAGATAGACATAGATATTCAGAGACAGATAGACGGATAGATATTCAGAGACAGATAGACAGATAGATATTCAGAGACAGATAGACATAGATATTCAGAGACAGATAGACATAGATATTCAGAGACAGATAGACATAGATATTCAGAGACAGATAGACAGATAGATATACAGACAGACAGACAGAAAGACAGATACAGACTAGATAGTCAGATAGATAGATATTCAGACGACAGACAGATAGATATTCCGCGACAGGGGACAGATAGGATATTTCAGAGAAGATAGATTAGATAGTCAGAGGCCAGACTAGATAGATAGATAGCTATTCCGAGGGACAGATAGATAGGATGTATTATTTAGATAGATAGATAGATAGATATTCAGAGACAGATAGATAGATGGATATTCAGAGACAGATAGACAGATAGATATTCAGATAGACAGACAGACAGAGAGGTTCAGGACGATAGCTATAGAGACAGATAGATATCAGAGACAGTAGGACAGAATAGATTTTCGATATAGATATGCAGAGAAAGATATACAGATAGATTTTAGATAGATAGATATTTCAGCGAAGAGACAGATAGAACAGGGATAGATGATGGATAGATAGATAGATATTCAGATAGACAGACGGATAGATATTCAGATAGACAGATAGATATTCAGAGACAGATAGACATAGATATTCAGAGACAGATAGACAGATAGATATACAGAGACAGATAGATATTCAGAGACAGACAGACAGACAGATTTTTCAGATATAGATATTCACGAGACAGAGACAGATAGATTGTCAGATAGATAGATATTCAGAGAAAGATAGACAGATTAGATATTCAGAGACAGATAGCTAGATATCAGAGACCGCTAGTAGATATTCAAAGACAGACTAGATAGATATTCAGACGACAGCTAGATATTCAGAGGGGTGACGGATAGATATTCAGGACAGATAGACAGGATAGATCTGCAGAGACAGAAGATATTTCAGATGACAGATAGAAAGATAGATATTCAGAGACAGGATGGAGACACGAAGCTATTCAGATGACAGATAGCAACGGATAGATAGTCAGAGACAGATAGAAGGAGTAGATATTTCAGAGACAGATTATGAGCGTTTTACATTTTTTCCTCGGATCGGAGCTTCAGAGACGGATAGACAGATAGATATTCAGAGACAGATAGACAGATAGATATACAGAGACAGATAGACAGATAGATATTCAGAGACAGACAAGATATTCAGAGACAGATAGACAGATAGATATTCAGAGACAGATAGATATTCAGAGACGGATAGACAGATATTCAGAGACGGATAGACAGAAGATATCAAGAGACAGATAGACAGGGGGATAGATATTCAGAGAAGATAGACAGATAGTATTCAGAGACAGATGACAGATGATATTCAGAGACAGATAGATATTCAAGACGGAATAGATAAGATATCAGAGACAGATAGATATTCGAGACAGATAGACAGATATTCAGAGACAGATAGACAGATAGATATACAGACATAGACAGACAGATAGACAGACAGAGACAGATAGACAGATAGATATTCAGAGACGGATAGATAGATATTCAGAGACGGATAGATAGATATTCAGAGACAGATAGATATTCAGAGACGGATAGATAGATATTCAGAGACGGATAGATAGATATTCAGAGACGGATAGATAGATATTCAGAGACAGATAGACAGATAGATATTCAGAGACAGATAGATATTCAGAGACAGATAGACAGATAGATATTCAGAGACAGATAGACAGATAGATATTCAGAGACAGACAAGATATTCAGAGACAGATAGACAGATAGATATTCAGAGACGGATAGATAGATATTCAGAGACAGATAGATATTCAGAGACAGATAGACATAGATATTCAGAGACAGATAGACATAGATATTCAGAGACAGATAGACATAGATATTCAGAGACAGATAGACAGATAGATATTCAGAGACAGATAGACAGATAGATATTCAGAGACAGATAGACAGATAGATATTCAGAGACAGATAGACAGATAGATATTCAGAGACAGATAGATATTCAGAGACAGATAGACAGATAGATATTCAGAGAGGCATAGACAGATCAGATTATTCAGAGACAGATAGACAGAGATAGATATTTCAGAGTACAGTATAGACAGATTAGATATTCAGAGACAGAGAGACAGATAGATATTCAGAGACAGATAGATAGATATTCAGAGACGGATAGATAGATATTCAGAGACGGATAGATAGATATTCAGAGACGGATAGATAGATATTCAGAGACGGATAGATAGATATTCAGAGACGGATAGATAGATATTCAGAGACGGATAGATAGATATTCAGAGACAGATAGATATTCAGAGACAGACAAGATATTCAGAGACAGATAGACAGATAGATATACAGACATAGACAGACAGATAGACAGACAGAACGATAGATATTCAGAGACGGATAGATAGATATTCAGAGACGGATAGATAGATATTCAGAGACGGATAGATAGATATTCAGAGACGGATAGATAGATATTCAGAGACGGATAGATAGATATTCAGAGACAGATAGATAGATGGATATTCAGAGACAGATAGACAGATAGATATTCAGAGACAGATAGATATTCAGAGACAGATAGACAGATAGATATTCAGAGACAGATAGATAGATATTCAGAGACAGACAGATAGATATTCAGAGACAGATAGATAGATATTCAGAGACAGACAGATAGATATTCAGAGACAGACAAGATATTCAGAGACAGATAGACAGATAGATATACAGACAGACAGACAGATATTCAGAGGAGGAAATAGATATTCAGAGAGAAGGATAGATAGATAGATAGTCAGAGGACAGCTTAGCCAGACTAGTATCAGAGACAGATAGATATTCAGAGAAGATTAGAAATATTCAGATAGACAGATAGATATTCAGAGACGGATAGATAGATATTCAGAGACGGATAGATAGATATTCAGAGACGGATAGACAGATAGATATTCAGAGACAGATAGATATTCAGAGACGGATAGATAGATATTCAGAGACGGATAGATAGATATTCAGAGACGGATAGATAGATATTCAGAGACGGATAGACAGATAGATATTCAGAGACAGATAGACATAGATATTCAGAGACAGATAGACATAGATATTCAGAGACAGATAGACATAGATATTCAGAGACAGATAGACATAGATATTCAGAGACAGATAGACAGATAGATATTCAGAGACAGATAGATATTCAGAGACAGATAGATATTCAGAGACAGATAGACAGATAGATATTCAGAGACAGATAGACAGATAGATATTCAGAGACAGATAGACAGATAGATATTCAGAGACGGATAGATAGATATTCAGAGACAGATAGATAGATGGATATTCAGAGACAGATAGACAGATAGATATTCAGAGACAGATAGATAGATATTCAGAGACAGATAGATATTCAGAGACAGATAGATATTCAGAGACAGATAGACAGATAGATATTCAGAGACAGATAGATATTCAGAGACAGACAGATATTCAGAGACAGATAGACAGATAGATATTCAGAGACAGATAGACAGATAGATATTCAGAGACGGATAGACAGATAGATATTCAGAGACGGATAGATATTCAGATAGACAGATAGATAGATATTGAGACGGATAGATAGACAAATAGTTTTGATGGTGTATAATATGTTTTGCTAATAAAATGTTTGCATATTTGTAGATCAATACATATTAAATATCTGCACTGTACTTATTTATTAGTTCTGATTAGAACAAATAATAAACATGATTTACCGATCAGTATTATTAACTTATAATACTTAAGTATATTAAAAATCAAGTACTTTTGTACTTTCAAATTGTAATTTTTGTAAAATTCATAATTAAAAATGTCGGGTGCGATTACCGTTCTGGAGTAATATTGTATTAGGGTATCTGTACTTTCACTCAGTTTGTTGATTTGTGTACTCCGTCTCACACTGAATACTGTATAGTAATAACCGTTCTCATGGTAACAAAAACTGACTGAACATTTGCTTGAGGGAAACAGCCCATTGGCAGTAGAGTACGGAGTACAAGTGTGTGTGTGTGTTTTAGGGGAAAGATGAATGCAGGATCATGTGGCCTTACAGAGCAGGGATCCCTCCTTAAGAACAAACACTTGAGCACTCAAGACATCAAACAAACGCTGATGTTTTAGAGCCACACAATCAGGAGTCGCAGCGCTGATGAGACGCTTCCCGCTCTGTCATCAAGTGTGCGTTACACGGCTGTGTTTGACTGTGTGAAAAGTAAACCAAACCAAACCACTCCAGCCAATACCTTAGCAACCGCATAGCAACACCCTGGCAACCACCACAACAGTGTAACATTGTGGCGGCTCGTTTTGCACGGGCAAACCTCACGCTGCCTGCAGAGGATGGCAGGATATTCATTACACTCTTATGCAGTGTACAGAGTCTCAGAAATGTCTGCTTCTGTCCTGTAAGGTGTACAAATCCAGCGGTCCTGATGGGACGGTCGGGAGAGGACAGAGGATTCACATCCAGCTGTGGGACACGGCCGGTCAGGAGAGGTCAGACGCAGACCAGCACTGCTTTATAACATGCCGAGATGAGTCTGAGAGGTTTGGTGTGATGGTTTTTCTGTCTTCTCCTCTGAATGCAGGTTTCGGAGTTTGACCACTGCGTTCTTCAGGGACGCCATGGGCTTCCTGTTGCTCTTTGACCTCACGAATGAGCAGAGCTTCCTTAATGTGCGGAACTGGATGAGTAAGTCCAGACTCACCGGATACGTGTGCACCCCGCAGACCTAGTTTTGTTTTAATACAACTACTATTCATTATTAGAGTGTCTCTGTTTCCACATTTAATGAGCAGCTAAATTTTTTTTAATTATTTTTTTAAAATTATTTTTACCTAGCAGCTTGGAGTGATTGCCCAAATACTACTACTACTAATAATAATACATACTATGATGATGATGATTGTTAGTCATTTTCGTGTGTAACTAGCAGTTTAGAGGGGTTGTATATCTAAAAAAAATGACATATAATAATACTAAATAATTTAGTAAATTAAAAAAAAAAGTATTAATAAATAAATTTAATGAATTTTTTTTACTAAGCAGTTTGGAGTGATTGCCCAGCTAAAAAGTAATATTAACAACAAAATAATAAATAGTTATTATTAATAGATAGACCACTCTACAGTAAGCTGCTTGTTGTTGTTGTTGCATTATAATGAATAATTTTTGAAATAATAATATTTAATGATTAATTGCTGTGATGTCTCGTGCAGGTCAGCTGCAGACGCATGCGTACTGCGAGAATCCTGACGTCGTCTTGTGCGGAAACAAATCAGACCTGGAGGACCAGCGCGCGGTGAAAACGGAGAACGCACGAGAACTGGCCGAGAAATACGGGTGAGAAACTAAACTCGTCCTGTGTCTGTGTCTGAATGGGACCTCGACTGCCTCGAAAATCAATGCACCTCAGGACAGAAATGCCTCACTATCCATTCCACTCGGTTGTTTGAGCAGCTTATTCCAAGGTAGTTGTGATGTGATCACATGACTTAGCTAATTAGATTAATTAGTGCTGATATTAAAACAGAGATGCACACAGGTGAGGGGGGGGATTTCTTTTAAAAACATTTGCTTTACATGCTAATTTCTAAGGTAAGTTTTTAATTTTTTATTACATTCGCATTCCAAAACTGTAATTTTTTCAAACAAACAAACATTTTTTTAAGCTTATTGTAACATTTAGCAAAAATCATGATTAAATATACATTGGGTAAAAATCCCATGTTTTAAACGATGAAGTGCTATGCAGGCTATTGAAGACAATATTGGCTGATTAGATGGAAACGCTGACCTAAAATGTAATCCCCCCACACTCTCTGCTTGTCTTCACCGTTCCCACATCTCTGACCTCAAATACATAAAATATTACCCTTTTCTGACATAGATTTTGAATGAAAGATTTCTCATTGGATCTAAGCAAATCTCACAGGTGAGCTATTTTGATCTCAAAAGGTGAGTTGTCACTGAAAGGTGAGGAGTTTGCATCTATGTAAAATCTATCAGTATATTTACACGTGATCGAGTTGTAGTGTAATGTCACATGTGAGGCGAGTCGTTTCTGGATGCGAGCGACTCTGAGGATGTTTGTTTTGAGGGCTGTGTCTGTAGCGTGTTTGCCTAAGATGAGGGCAGCTCTCGTTAAATGTGACTCGTTAAGATGGCGGTGTACCGAAAGGCTAATATTGACTGTGTTCATGTGAGTCAAGCACTCAAGTCTTTTGAGAAGGTTTCTGTCTCATGAATACTTCAGTATGATTACATGAAAATTCTTTGCTCGAATCATATGAATGGTGCTCCTATCAAGCAGATCGACTGTTAAAATATTTGATGACTTTTTTAATTTTATTGTCGGTAATGTTGACTGCGTTTGGTTCTAGTTCTCGTCAGCATTCAGTGAGTTTGCTGTGACACATCTGTTGAGCGTCGTTCATATTCTTTTGACTGATCCTCACATCTAAACTCATCCAGGTGTGTCTTTGTACAAACACTGATAATAAATTGATGATTATCAGCATATTAGAATGATTTCTGAAGATCATGTGACTCTGAAGACTGGAGTAATGATGCTGAAAATACAGCTTTGAATCACAGAAATAAATTAGATTTTAATATATATTCACATAGAAAACAGTTATTTGAAATAGTAATAATATTTTATAATTTTACAATTTTTATCAAATAAATGCAGGGTTGGTGAGCATATGAGACTTATTTCAAAACATAAATTTTTTTGAATTATATCTGTTTTTAAACTGCCAGTTTAGATTGGACATCTATCTAATAATACATTTTACAGCTAGCTATGGTCTTGCATTATAAGAGTTTTTCAGAGTTCATGTGATCATATATCACACAGACAGGAAAAGAGTTATGAGGAAACAACATAAAATCTTGTGCATTTAAGTTTGTTTATGAGGCTGATTCAGTTCCCAATCCTAGTGAGCAATCCTCTAGGCAGGATTTTAAGGGCTCATTAACACGCTCTCAGTGCAAAAGCTGTTCTGAAAATTAGGCAGCAGAACGATGCTGTGTTCTATCACATGCATCCTTCATAGACAAGACAATCCCACAATGCATTTCAAAAAAATCCCTCTTAGATCATGATAATGCGTAATAATATACTTTACTTAGTTTGAGGACTAAATGAAATGCATCAATAAAAGTGTTGGAGTAGTGGTTTGTGCTCTAATCCATTTTATTTTTCGTCTTTTCGCAGTGTCCCGTACTTTGAGACGAGTGCTGCGAGCGGCGAGAATGTGAGCTGTGCCGTGGAGGTTCTGCTGGATCTGATCATGAAGCGCATGGAGAGATGTGTGGACAAATCCTGGATCCCCGACGGGATGGTTCGCAGCAACGGCCACAGCACCAGCAACCTGGCAGAGCCGCGTGACGCAGAGCAGAGCAAATGCGGCTGCTAATGCCGTAAGAATCCTTCCAGCCGCGGCTCTCTGATCCTCTTCATTAGCACTAGCATACATTACGGTTGAGTTGAGCGGATGTCGAGGATGAGAGACCCTGCGCTGTGTTAAAGCAGGGGATGCCGCATCCTCACTTGTTTTTTTCTCAGAATGGATGGACTAAAGCCTCCTAGATTCAAGTCTTCACGTTTTGAGAGCACTTTACACCAAATCCTGCATTCAGAAGCCTTAATGCATCAGATGAGATGTGTTTCAAGGGCTCGAATCCTCTCACTGTGTGTTTCACTGTTAGTGCACATCTGCTGGTAAAAAAAATAGACGATGCATTAGTGCTTATCGATCCTGACCACAGTTTTGTTGATTTTCTAAATGAAAACCCCACATTCAATCACTGAAAATCTGAAAAAAATGCATGTTAAAAAACAGATATTATTTGAAATATTTGTTTAAAATATATATTTATATAATGCACAACCTGTATCACTTTTTTAAAAAAATACAAAAAATGAAAGGAAAAGCATTTAATATGGACTGGATAATCGGTGGACATTGGTTGTCATGCATGAGAGAGAGTTGTCCCAGATACATTATTTGTTGGGATAAAAATTAAATAAATATAGATGGTATATATATAATATACACACAACACACAAAACTATCTACAACACACAAGAAATATTATATATATTTATGATATACACACACACACACCACAAACTCTTATTCACACTCAACTATATATTATCAACAACAAACACACACCCAAACATTATATATATATATAGAAATGCACACACACTTCTTTCTCTACATAAAAACTCTCTAGCTCTCTCTCTCTCTCTATCACAAACACCAACACCAAAACTCTCATCTAACACACTCAACATACAGGAGATATTATATACACACGAATAATATATCACGATAATATATATTACACCACACACATATATTATATAGGAGAATGTCATGTATATATGTGCGGTATATTATTATATAAATTAAAAAAATTTTTTTTTTACATCAATCCCCCACCTTTCTTTGTCCAATTGAAAAAAAAAAGTAATTAAGAAAAGCATCATATGGACTTGAAATGGCATGAAGGTTAGTAATGATGAGAATTGTCATTTTTTTGGTGATCTGTTCCTGTAATCATTTGTGCTGTTGTCCCTCTTTAGTGGACTGATGGTGAATAACGCTCACTTCTATGCCACTTTTTAACAAGTTTGAACACTTTTAAATGTGTTACTATGTTATCTGTAGTCATGTAGATGTCAGAGACCAATTAAATAAGTATTTAGCTGTTACTGTATTCATTTGTAGGTTAGTGGTTGACTTGTGTGGACATTCACCAGTTGCTGTTGGTTGTGGTTTTTCTGTATTTCTGGTCGCTGCTTGATGTAGGGTTCCTGCCATTTCATTTCATTACGGGATTTAGAGTGAGGTTTAGATGAAATATCCACATCTATGCTGTAAATTGTGGTTACATTTTTCAAAAATGGTGCAAGTAGATGCCTTCATTTCCTCTCTTTTACAGTCCCTCCATTTCACAAAAGCAAAGCAAACAAAAGCTGAGTGAATGTTTGTAATCTGTGGACATTTCCAAAGTGCTTTATTCTGCTGTAGTGCCTGTAACACTGTATCAGTGCCAAACACTGTCTTTTGTGCCAAACACCTGAAACTCTATTTGAAAAAAATAAATATATTTTATTATTTATTATGATGTTGTCATATGCACGTTTTAAGCTGTGTGTTGAAATGCTGATGAATTTTACAGATTGTTTGGGCTGATTTCGGTCCTTTGTAATGAATATACTGAAAAGATTATACATTGTAGTGTACAAAAAACCATGCAGAGGGGGATTTCTCTTTACGAGCTGTGCCCCCTGGAGGAAACAAACACCTACAGACCTCCTTTCCTGCTGGTCAGTGTAAAAAAGGTTATTCCAGTTAAGATATTTCTGCATGCTTATTTCAACTTTGTTTTTTATGAGATGCATTTTCAAGACTTCATAACAAGAAAGACACTCTCACTTGCCTTTTAGACAAGAAGCATTTTACAGTGTAATATAATATAAATATAAACAGTGTAATAATATTGTAGCTCTATGACTTCCATTCACATTGGTTCTACATTTGGGAGAATAGTAGAGACAGTATAAGGACTACATTTATGGTACTTTTTGTCCTTTATGGAGCTTGACGGTGTGGTTATTTACTCGTGTTCATTAGTAAATCATTTTTATAATATTCCTTTAACATCTCCGACTCGATCTCTGTGTCGTGATGTCTGCATGCATATAATAAAGAGACTGAATACAACAGTGCTCAGATCATTTATTGTAATAATACAGACATTACAAGTAAATAATGAATGTGAACATGTACAGTAACTTTATTTTACTGTATTATGTATCACCCAGTACATTAATAATTACTCAAATAAAAATGACAGAATTAAAATCGCCTTAAGCATCTAACCTATACATAAAAATATATAAACCTAGTTTAAATTGTTTTTTTTTTTATTATTGTAAAACAAGAAAATAATCTTTTTCAATCGATGACTAATTGACTAAAACAAAATGTCCTGATGTGTCGTCGCACACACTGTTCGATGCTGATGTAACTTGACGTTCCAGCCCAACACCTTTAATAAACAAAAGTCTTAAAATCATTTTGCAATCAATATGTACTTCGTTGTTAGTCTTTGTAATTCTTTCAAGTCACATCCTACATTTTTTCTATAAAAATTCTGTTTCTCTTGGAATTATGTAACGTTAAAGAAAGTCCAATTGTGAATGGCATGTTATGTCGAGATTCTGAATGCGACTCATAATGTCAGTCTTACCCTCGAGATCATCTTTGAGCTGTTGTGCCACTGCCCTCAGTTCCTTCACAACATGTGGAAACTCTTCCTCAATCTCCTCAAAATGTTTTATTGACAGGGCGAAAAGGCTGCAGGCGGCCAGAGCAGAAACTGTGGCCAGCTGCCTTCCACCAAACAAGAAGCTGATCTCTGCAGAAACACACAACATCTTAAAACACCGAGTATGAGGCAGCTTGCACCATATGTGACCACCATTTGGTTAGAACTGTAGACCTTGGTATCTCTCAATAATAAGATCCCCTTTGAACTAATCACTGGCTCTGGGTCCAAATTTACCTACTTGCCTTCTCTACAGCAGGCGAAAAGAGTTGTATGTCTGAAATAATAGTATTAAAATATAAATATATGTGAGCCTGGAGCACAAAAGCAGTGTTAAGTCGCTGGGGTATATTTGTAGCAATAACCAACAATACATTGTATGGGTCAAAATTATCCATTTTACTTTTATGCCAAAAATCATTAGGATATTAAGTAAAGATCATGTTCCATGAAGATATTTTGTACATTTCCTACCCTAAATATATCAAAACTTAATTTTTGATTAGTAATATGCATTGCTAAGAACTTCATTTGGACAACTTTAAAGATGATTTTCACAATATTTAGATTTTTTTGCACCCTCACATTTTCAAATATTGGAGTGCTATCGCAGCAAATAATTGCCCTATCCTAACAAACCATACATCAATGGAAAGCTTATTTATTCAGCTTTCAGATGATGTATAAATCTCAATATCGAAAAATGGACCCTTATGACTAGTTTTGTGCTCCAGGGTCATAAATAGACTTGTCATAGAACTCTCTCTTTTGTTGGTTTTGATTGCTTCTATTGTCATCATTTGTACGTCGCTTTGGATAAAAGCATCTGCTAAATGACTAAATGTAAATATATATATATATAACTACCCAAATGACCGACAAGTTTCAGAGAGAAACTGTTGCACGCATATGGTGGACACTTCACGACATAGTGGATGTACTCTTTTTAATCCCTAATACACACACACTACTATATCGAATGGACACAAAATAATTACTTGTTCTTTTTGGACGCAGCCTAGATTTGTCAGGTTAATGGCATCAAAAGAAAGAAGAACGGTTTTGTTTGTAAGTGTGATTACTAATCATGAGTGAACTTCTGATCATCATTATATGAATTATTGGATGTTTTTCCACACAACAGTCTAATATGGTTCTGTTATCTCTTTCAGACAAAAGCATCCCTAAACGGCACATCAAACAGTCATGGTTCAAGACCAGAACTGCAATGAGGACCAGGCTTGACTTCTCGTCTGAATCAGGCTACAGCAGGTTTCACCTCCAAAGTGGTCTCCATCGCACAGCTCCATTTGGAAAAACTGGTTCTTCACGAGCACACGTCCATGCTCGATGAAGAACATGTGGGCAGCTTTAGCGTCCTGATGAAGGATGATGTCTTCTGCTTGGAATAACTCGTACTCCAACTTCACCAAGATTGCGTCGGTGAATTCTCTGTCATGCTTTATGAGCATGGAGCCTTTGCTCAGCAGGTTGGGACACATATCTGCCATAATATCCTTTGAAAGAGAAAACATAGCACTATTGAAATGAGTTATACATAAAAACAGATTACTTTGTTCTAATTCTTCATTGTGGTTGGCTCCAGTGTGAGCGTGACACTGAGGTACGTGTAATGTTATCTGCACAGACCGTCGCTTATTTCTATATTCATATGAATGAATTAGAAACCTTTCTCAGCCGTTTTGACACCAGATCGAGGATGTTCTTCTTGTCATACTGCCACTTGTACTGGGCAGTGGTGCGCTGGCGCAGAGACCTGGGCAGCTTCTTGAACATTTTGGAGGATTGCAGCTGGCTGATCTGTCATATTTATACATCATGCTTTTAATTCATGCATTTATTTCTTGAATCCATTTTACTCTCGAAAAAATCACTTAAGAGCACCTTTTTCTTGTATTCATTGCCAGTCGCAGACATGCTCCCGACTGTTGCCATCAAGCAGGCGATAAGAGCAAAACACATTATATATCCAACCACCATGCTAACAACAGCCGTCCACCGTTCTGCCATGCCTGAAACACAAAAGGTAATCATTTTATCTCATTGTAAACTACAGTTGTGCATCTCATTCAGGGGTGCTCGCTCATGCAAAACCTGATGCCGGAATGCTAAAGTACCAGGGCATCTGTTGCTATTTTCTTTTCATCTGGCATATGAAAATCATAAGTTTGGTCACTTCAAAGTTGAATACTTTGGGCCACAGGTTTTGTAAAATCCCTAATCCTGATGGTGCTCGCCTTAGCAAATGCCACACCACAAAACAACAAATGATCTTTTCTCAAAATTGCTTCATGTTGTGAATGAATGTGAGATGTACGTGTTGGCGATTGAATAGATTTAGTTGAAATCCAGGCCAGTTGAGAGAAAGCTCTGAAGGAAGAATAGGAGTATTTTTCCCCGATTGTGGTATTCTGCAAAACATAAAAGAAAATAGGAACAAATGTTAAGCGTCACATCAGTAAATGCCTGCATACGCACAATACACATTGAGACATGCCTTGATGTTCTCTTGCATGACCCAGCAGTCGTCGGGAAACTCCTCCAGTAGAGATATGAAGTACTGAACACATGTGTTCCAGTGCCAAATCAGGATTATCAACATGAACATGAAAAAAATCCTGAAAAACTTCTTGGCTTCTTCAAGCTGGATGTCAGAGACCTAGAATGACCGAGAACACAGACAAAGTCAGACGAGGTCTCATTAGAACTGTAAGGGTGTACATACAACCTGATGCTTGTTGGTTTATTGGAAAATACTACTACTACAAAAAAAAAAGATATCTATTGTATTGAACAATGAGATCAAGCTAGAGTGGTCAAAAATCCTTTCACTGAATATTTAAATATCTTCGAAAATCACAGACTGTCGGGTCTTGGGTTGCTGTAGGATTTTTGGAGAAGTTTTTGATATTTATTTAGAGTTTTTTCAGATCATTGGTTTGGTTTCAGGGATTCCTTAAATCATCAGATCATAGATGACTTTCAGAAAAAGAATGAAAAAGTCATTTGTATAACTTTTCATGTAACATCAGCCTGAAAAATAGTTTTCATTCTAACCTAAAGTCGATTTTAGTTATATCACTTTATATTGTACATCGCTCTAATAATAATATCTTAAAATCCATGTTAGAAGCACTTTTTTTTATATATAACAAATGATGTCTTTTTTCTTAATTTGTTTTCTTATTTTCCCCCCCAGTGGGCAAAGGCGACTGGCAGGCGGGAAAAAAACAAACAGTATTGCCATTGATAATTTCCTGCATAAACATGGCCGTGAGTGAAACTGAAACTTACACTTTCCAATTCAAAGCAGAATCTCAGAAGCTTCGGCACACGGAGTAAACGGATCATACTGAAAATCCTGGCAAACATGAGTATCCGCACCAACTTCGAAGCCATCAGTACATCAGTGTCAGTGTGATAAAACTGCTCCTGCAGTGCAAATTAAGACATGCTTTCATTGTGAGATGCTAAATAAAGGATCTTTACAATTTGATCAGTGTGAGCGATTTTAACTTTATTAATAAAATTACCACAATAATAATGATGATGTCAACCGGAAAGGCAGCCACCACATCAGGAGAAAACCAACTTTTGAAATAATCATTTCTTATTAATTTTGGATCCAGGATGGCCTAGACAGAAACAAGACTGTGTTGTATTCATTTTTAAAAGTCAACAATATTTTAGAAAGGGAAAGCAATAAATAATTCATATTACACTCTAAAAAATGCTGGGTTAAATAGGGACAAACCCAACAATTGGGTTGTTTTGACCCAGTGGTTGGGGTTTTGGTTGTTGTTTACTACTACCCAGAGGTTGCTTAAACATTTACCACACACCACACACAGCAGCACACACACAAAACCACATACCGCTCTCTCTCTCGGTCTCCACACACCACACACACACACACATCTGCCGACACGCGCACACACACACACACACTCACACACACACACACACTCTCTCGCTCCCCTCACCCTCTCATCTCTCCCTCTCGCCTCTCACACACACACACACACACACAACCACACACACCCACTCACACACACTCTCTCACAAACACACACACACCCACACACACACTCACACTCTGCCTCTCTCCCACAACCACACACCCACCCACACACGCCTCTCTCTCACACACACACACACACACACACCACTCCGCTCTCTCGCTCTCACACACACACCACACACACCCACACCAATTTACGCGCACTACACACACACATCACACTCCACTCTTCTCTCTCACACTGGGACGGACACTCACACATCTCTCTCCTCTCGCTCTCTCACACACACCCACAATCACACCACTCACCGACTCTCTCTCACACACACACACACCACGCTCTCGTCTCAACAGCACCACAGGGCACCGGACACTCTCTCTCTCACACCCGGAGCACACCTCTCTCTCTTCTCACACACACCCACACACCCACAACACACACACACTCTCTCTCTCACAAACACACATTTACATTTACATTTAGTCATTTAGAAGACGCTTTATCCAAAGCGACTTACCATTTGGGGCACATAAAGCATTCTTCTTAAGAGAGGCAACACAGACACGGAAGAAGGTGGTTGTAATAACCAAGGTTCTTAGACATTTTCAAATAAGTACAAGCCTAGAAAGAGAAGGAAATAAATCAAAGATGTTGTGTTTTTTTTTTTTTTTTTTTTTTAGGATGAAGTCAAGTAGCTTCGAAAGAGATGCGTTTCCACACACACCACCTCTGCTCTCTCGTCTCACACACACACACTCTCCTCCTTCACCAAGCACACCAGCACACACACACTCTCTCTCTCTCGCACACACTCACACACTCTCTCACACACACACCACACTCTCTCTCTCTCACACACACCACACCCTCTCTCTCTCTCTCTCTCTCTTCACCACACACACCAAGTCACCGGCACACTTCTCTCTCTCTCTCTCACACACACACACACACACACCCACACTCTCTCACACACACACACACAAAAACACACACACACACCCACACACACTCTCCTCTCTCTCTCACTCACACACACACAAACAAACAAACACTCCACACACACACACACACACACCACACCACACACTCTCTCTCTCTCTCTCACACACACCACAACACAACACACCACACCGCGCTCTCACACACAGACACTCTCTCTCACACACACACACAAACAAACACTCTCTCTCTCACACACACACACTACACTCTCTCTCTCTCACAACACACACACAACACACACCCACACACACGCTCATCGTTCTCTCTCTCACAATACACACCACTAACACCACACTCGCTCTCTCACACACCCACTCTCCTCACACACGACCACACAACACCAGTCGCTCTGCTCTCTCTCTCACTACACACACAACACTCTCTCTCTCACCACACACACACACCACACACACCCTACACTCTCTCTCTCTCTCTCTCACACACACCCACACACACTCTCACACTCACACACACCACACACTCTCTCTCTCTCTCTCTCAAACACACACACACACACTCTCTCTCGCGCGCTCGCGCCTCTCATCACACAAGCACACACGGTCTCCCACAACGCGCCACCAAACTCTCGGCTCGCCATCGTCTCTCTCTCACACACACAAGCCACGACAACACCACCCACACAACTCGCGCTCGACACACACACACACACACACATACACTCACACGCTCACACACACACACACACAAACACAAAACACACAACTCTCTCGCCTCTCTTCACATCTCTCGCTCCTCTCTCTCACACACACACACTGCGCTCCTCTTCCCGCGCTCTCACACCACACACGCTCGCTCGCGCATCCGCTCCCTCTCTCCTCTCACACACACACACTCTCTCGTCGCTCACGCTCCTCTCCAGACAGGCTAGCACACACTCTCCCCCCTCACTTCTCGTCGCTCTCTCTCTCACACACACACACTCTCTCCCTCTCCCACACACTCATCATCCTCGCGGCACAGGGACAATCACGGACAACACACTCTCCCTCGCAGCCTCGCTCGCACACACACAGCACCCTCTCTCCGTCTCTCTCGCTCGCTCTCCGCTCGTCACAACACAACACACTTCTCCTCTCCAACGTCTCGGTCTCTCTCTCTCTCGACACAACCCAACCTCTCTCTCGTCAATCTCGATCCTCGGGTCGCGACACAACAACGTCAAGACGCTCATCTCGTCTCTCAGGCACTCTCTCAACACAAACCCACTCTCACAAAACACTCTCGTCCTCTCTCCTCAACCTCGCACTCCCTCTGTCTCGCTCCTCGACTCCGCCACGGCTCCTTAGTCAACCAAAGGACAAAAACAGGAAACACACTTATTCTCCTCTCTCTCACACACACGACACTCTCTCCCGCCTCTACCCGCGGGTGTCGCACCAACTCCCTCAATCCGGGGAACATCTCACTGGACTACTCTCGCTCCACTAACATCCCGGGGCGCCCCCTTCCCCCGACAAAACAACTCTCTCCTCTCCTCTCCAAAGACACAACTCTCCTCGTTCTCTCGCTCTCTGCGAGAATCACACACTCGCCCTGCCTCGCTCTCCTCTCCTCAACTGACTCTCTCAACTCTCTCGCGGTCTCTCGCTGCTCTCGCTCCCTGCTCTCTCTCACGTCCGCTTACTCTCTCCGGCTCCCAAAGAGTGCTCATCTCCTCCTCTCCCCTCCTCCCTCCAAACTCATCAACTTCATCCCTTCTCCCTTCTCTCTCTTCCCTCCTCCTCTCTCTCTCTCCTCTCTCATCTCATCCCCTCACCCTCCCATCCTCTACTCGTCAGACACATCTCGTCCTTAACTCTCCCGGCACACTCTCCACCTCCTCTTCCCATATCTCGTCCTCTCTCTCTCCTCCCCCGCCTCTCCTCACCTCTCTCTCTCCCCTCTCCCCCCAACTCGTCCTCCTCATCCATCCTCTATCATCTCCTCTCATCTCGCTCCCCTCACCACACCCGAACAGACACACACACAAATACAACAAGCCCAACAAACCACTTCTCCGTCTCAGACCCTCACACACACACCCCAAACAAAACAGCACTGAACCGACCACCACCCCACCCGCACACCCTCCTCATCTCCTCCACTCCTCCCCCCTCCACACAACTCCAGCAAACATCCTCTATAACACACACGACATACACCCTCTCCTCTCTCTATCGATCCCCATCCAGGGCCACTCCTCTGAAAAAAAACAATCTTCATCTCCTCATCTCATCCTCCCTCCCCCCCCCATAACTCTCGACACAACGCGTCTCCTCACCTCTCCTCCACCACTCCTCTCCCTCTCCCAACCCCCTCCCCTCTGTGGTCCTTCATTCAATCCCTCCCCCCAGACTCTCGCCCCCTCTCCCGTCCTCCCTACTCTCCACTCCCTCCTCACCTCCTCTCGTCTCCCCACTACTCCCGCCCCCCCTCACTCTCTTAACACCATGATCTCTCTCCGCCTCTCCTCTCTCCTCTCCCACAGAGCACACCCCCTCACACAAACACACCCACACACACAAACACACACACACCCACCACACACACACTCAGTGAACATCTCTCCGACTGCTCTCTCCCTCTCATCTCCTGCTCCCTCTCATCTCACACAAACACGACCAACCACACCCAAACACACACCACACTCTCAACTCTCACTCTCCTTCGCCTCCCTCCTGACTCTCCACAACACTTCTCAATCTCCTCTCCCTCACAACACACCACTCTCCTCCTACACAACCCACGTCTCGTACGCACTCTCTCCACTCCACCCTCTCTCGCAACTCTCCCTCCCTCACCAACACACAACCCACACACCCACACTCTTCCTCCTCCTCAACATAACACGAACGCAAACATACACCACAACAACACACTCTCTATACTCTAACACTTCACTCCGGAACACAAGACTCTCACGACTCATCAACCCTCTCCACAACACTCCTCTCACTCAACTCTCCCTCTCTCAACACAACACACCCACACCACACAACAACACCTCTCTCGACTCTCTCCTACTCCTTAACTCTCTCCACACCCCTCTCTCTCCCCGTCCTCCTCTCTCTCTACCTTCGCATCTCACACTCGAACTCTAGAAACAACTCTCCCTCTGTCCTACTCTCTCGCCTCTCCCTCCTCTCTCTTCTCTCACCCAGACACCGCACCGAACAAACCACACACAACTTTCTCTCTCACCCAACCACCACCACCTCTCTAACACAACTCGTCTCAATCTCTCTCCCCTCTTCGCTCTCTCCCCTCTTCTCCCTCCTCCTCTCTCATTCTCTCTCTCTCCTCTCTCTCCTCGCTCCCGCCACCTCTCACACACACACCACACACACTCTCTCTCTCTCTCTCTCACACCCCCACATTGTCCTATTTACCCAGCACTGGGTTGTATTTAACCCAGCATTTTTTAGAGTGTACACTATTAAAAAAAAGAGGATGAGGACATTCCTACCTGACCGTCGTCACTGAATATACCCATTCGAAAATTAATGCCAACATCAAGGCAAAACATGGTGTCTGAGAATACATTGAAGGTCACCCAGTATGTGTGGGCGTTACCATGCATATCATCAGAAAATGCCATGTCTAGAGGAATTGTTATAAGGTTCACGAATGTTAAGATCACCATAAACATAAGATAGTAATGCCTGGAAGACGGGAAAAAAGCAAAAGCATTTTTACAGATCACTGTCATACATGCTCAACATGGTATTTATTTATTTGTGATAATGCCATACTAAGCATATGGTAATCATTTAGTAGCCTACCATATGTAAAAGTATCATTAGTAGCAATTGTAACATCTGGCCAGGATTTATATACATTATAAACATTATGAATGTATTAATTTCATATTCATTTTTTATTCTATCGTAACATTTTACATTTAAATTGTACATTCGTTTACATTCAAACGTAACATGTACTTAAATTGCAATTTTATTATGATATTACAAAAAATGTTTGTTCCGTGTTAGCGTTATGTTATGAACGCTAACTGACGTTTTTTTGACAAGCCTATCAAGAACAAGATCAGACGTCTAATTAGCATATATGCTAAATAATCTGAAAGTGATTGAGTTTTATGTGAAGTGAACAATGACACGATGCTAGTTTACACGAGGAAGACTAACGTTAGTTGAGTCTGTGTGATTAATTAACGTTAACGTTAAGTTACCTGACGTGACTCCGGGGGTTTATCACCCATCTGAAGGTTTCAACTTCGTTTTTCTCTTCATTTTCGCCTTCTTCAGGATACACCGTTAACGTTAGCTTTCCTGTTAGGATATCTTTAAGGCCCGAAAGCCGTGTTTGTCCCGGTTCACTGGAGCTATTTGCACTCATCTCGACGGAGCGACTCATCAGCAGACCGCAGAGACGGTTATTTCGGTATGTTCGTTATTTACGTTCAAATGTTAGCGAACCCGCGCGTGACAGTTGAGCGGTGACGACAATCTAGGTTTTAATTAATTAGTTTTTTATACATATATATTTATATGAATTATCCTAGGCCTAATGTGACCAGTGTTGGGCAAAGTTTCTTTTAAAAGTAATGCGTTACAATATTGCGTTACTACATAAAAAGTAACTAATTACGTTACTTTTTATGGACCGTAATGCGTTACGTTACTTTTGCGCTACTTTTGAAATCTGGACAGGGCTTGCTTATTTGTTTTTAAAATAAAAAAGTTATATTTTTGGCAAATATAAAAGCCTCTTCACACCGAAAGTGAAATGAATGCGCCTCAGGCTGAAGGGAAAGTACAGTAGAATGCAGAAGAAGACATTTCAACACACTTCAGCAATAAACAAACACACAAATGTGTGTCTAGAGTAATTTGTGCTTATTAGTACGCTTGAACTGGATATCGAAGCTCAGAAGTTAATAGAATGGGATTAAATACATACAGCATATTTGTGTGTTGTTTAACATTTAAGTATTGCAGGTTTGCGTCATCTTCTGAGTTGCATTCTTTTTATTCATTTTGAGGAATACTGAAACTGTTTCTGTGAGTGAGATTAATTAATGCATATTCATATTTATTTTAGAACTACAGTAGCATCTGATTTCTGTCACCATGGCAACACCAGAGCTGTCAATCAATAAATTGGAAACAAAAGTAACTTGCGTTACTTATTTGAAAAATTAACTTAAAAAGTAATGCGTTACTTTACTATTTGGAAAAAAGTAACTTGATTACGTAACTTGTGTTATTTGTAATGCGTTACCCCCAACACTGTTTATTATTGAGGTTTTTAACATTTATTTAAAAAGTTTTAATAAAACATTGTATGGAGTTTAACCCTTTTGCCTACCATTTACATTCCCCCCCTCAGGTTAGAGTCATATATTTAATTTCTGAATGGAATAAAAACAAGGCTGATTGTTCCGCTGACGAAATGTCTGAGTTGTGAAAACTATGTGAAGTAGGACATTCAGTGCGTGCCATTGTAAAGACTAAATCTATATCCCTCACAGTCCTCGTTTTCATGTTAGATTCAATATGGTATGGCAAGCCGTTTTAACTTAAAATGTTCCCAGCAATGCCCAACGTAATTGCATTTGAACTAGTAAGAATTAAATCGCAGAGCTCTACAATTCAGCTCTTACTAGTAAAGTTTAAAATTAGAGTGCTCTCTAATTAAATTCTTACTAGTACAAATTGCATTAGAGAGCTCTTTAATTAGCATTGTTACTAGTAAGAATTTAATTGTAGCGCTCTCTAATTGAATTGTTACTAGAAAAAATGTAATTATGACGAAGGCCAGTTTACACCAAGGATGATAACTATAAAGATAACAATAAAGATATTGTTTAAAAGTCATTCGCAGTATTATAGAGTAGCAGAGTCCATACCACAGCTATAACGATAAAGGCAGAATTTTTTTTTCCAGCTGATGAATAATAAAAAACATCGACACCCAATCAGAATCAATCCTGCTATAACAAGCTTGATAAATTAAAGCGGCAGACGTGTGTGCACTTAGAATAAACAGACGATATCGTCCACTGGTGTGGACTGTAATATAGTTATCTTTATAGTTATCGTTCTTGGTGTGAATTGGCCTTAACGCTGGTAATATTTGAACAGCTTGCCATAATATGACGTCTAACCTGACAAAGGTCTATTCTGATTTCTTTATGCACACACACATACTCGTGTAGGTCTATCAGATCCACTTTTCTGTCATCTTCTGTAAGAGAAAGACAACCACCTTGTCAAAGCCTAACGGCTAATATAGGCTCTGATGTTTGAGTTTCTAAAGTGTTCTGCTCATGAACTTGAGCAATGATGCTGCTGCTTTTCCTCCACGCTGTTCAAGCCGAACGAATAATGACATTAAAGTCCGTTTAAAGGCATCAGGGGTCATAACGGAAAACTCCTTGACGATCAATCCCAATAACTGTGTAATGGTCTGTGATAGACAAATGAGAGCAGCCCATCCGCTGGAAAGACCTCATGTGTAGAATGACATTATATACGACTTTTAGGCCCCTGATACAATTTTTAAATAGACCATTAAACTGATTTTAGATTAGGCTTGAAATGTAACTACTACTTTCTAAAGGTGTACTGGGCGTTTTTACCAAATCACTGCAAATCTTAACCCCTTTAACTTCAAACCATTGCTTCTGGCCATAATACGAGTCCATAATCTATAATAACGCTTCCTCCAGTGAAAAAGTCCATCTTCTGTTGTCCTCTTACATCAAAATACACCACATATTTGATATGAGCTGTTTTGGCTTGATCTGTGCAGATTTCTCTCCTGATTCAGACCAGATGAGTTTTTCACTGGAAAAAGCAAGAGGGGACTTTAGCCATGAGTATTTTAGCCAGAAACAACGGTTTGAAGTAAAAATGTCTTAATGATGGATTTGAAGCTTTTCACTTCTCCAGATGTTAACTGATGGACTGGAGTGCTGTGGATTATTGTGATGTTTTTATCAGCTGTTTGGACTCTCATTCTGACGGCACCCATTCACTGCAGAGGATCCATTGGTGAGTAAGTGATGTATTGCTAAATTTCTCCAAATCTGATGAAGGAACAAACTCATCTACATGTAGAATGGTCCGAGGCTGAGTAAATTTTCATTTTTGGATGAACTGTTCATTTAAAGTATGATCTTAAGTACTATCAATAATTATGCATGTCTGTAAAACATTTAGTGCAGGGTGACTTTAATGCTGAGGTGTACTCATATTTGCAGGTTTGCTAAAATCATTAACCTAAGGCATAAGGAATAGCATGCATGCTTTCCTTTGCAGACACCACTAACAAATACTTTTGAGTTGTAAATGTTTAGAGTAGCCAGCAGATGATGCCATTGAGCCTTTTTGCTGTGTGGCTGTGGAGCATCTTTCTATTAAAGTTATTCCATAGACAGAAAATAACTAATTGGGAATGATTATGCAAAATCAACAAACAAGGAAATGAATAACAATTAACAAAGACCTTGCAAGATGCATTAATTAGAATCAAACTGACAGACAGAGAAAAATTGAAAACAGCAATGGGGACTATTTTAAATCCAAAGATATGATTTATTTTGGCATTTAATTAAAAACTCAAATTTTGTTTTATTCTTGCCTGCTCTTCAAACATATTGCTGCACTACTTGTGGGCTCCTGTGTTATGGTTTTGTTTATGATTTTGTAAGTCATTTTAGACAAAAGCATCTGCATAATGAATGATATGTGCAAGCTGATTATTATTTTGTCTTGTTCAAAAATACCGGCCTGTTCACGCTGGACTGGAGTGAGGACAGAAGCAATAATGAGCACGGTTTATCTCTGGAGTGACGGATGGACGCGCTCTGAAAATGGGATCTGGGATTTCATATCAGAGGTAGAGAACATGAAGTCGAGCGCTGATCTGATCTTAAAGTCAGCAGGTTCACGCCGCTGCCTTCACGCACTTAGAATATAAAACACAACCCACATCCACAGCGACTCAAAAACAAATTCAACTTTAATCCAGCATGTTTTTATGATGTGTATGATTTCCTGAAAAAGACATTGCTCTAAACATCATCAGTGGTCATAATTCATATAAAATGCATAAGCTGTTTCACATAAATGTCGCATTATGCAATGGGTTGCAAATGGCATTTCATGTTGACTTTGTAGTGATGGAAGAAACAAAGCTTTTGGAAACTTTGAATCAATTGAACCAGTTGCTTTGCACAATGTTTTTTTGAAGCGGCATGAAATGCCACACACTGGTGACCTGCTGTTCAAAACGATGTAAATGCAACAAAAAATCAGCTCAAACATGCATAAAAACGTCTTTTACAAACCCAACTGCGAAAGTGTAATCCGTTAAATGCAATTAACAAACCATCTAACACTGTTAAATAAGAAGTGTCCGTATAATATGTTATTTATTTTATTCAATTGTGGTGCTTATTTTGGTTGTTTTACGGAGAACTTTGTTAATCAGGCCAACAAGAGAATAAAAAACTACAACTCTTGCTTTATAATATACAAAATGTGACCCTGGACCACAAAACCAGTCATAAGGGTCAATTTTTTAAAATTGAGATTTATACATAATCTGAAAGCCAATGTCTAAGATCCGAGATTAGGTAAAAACTATATGGTTCATGGGTTCACATAGATCACCATATAGCGGCAAACCATTGAAATTTCGAAACAGCTATGATGTAATGAGGTATTATTGAGGTAATGAAGCCTCAAATCACTGGACTTTGGCAGTTATACAATCTCTTAATTGCTTGCTCGAAAACTAATGGTTTCAATCCTTCACAAAGCAAAGTTTTGATGCAGGAGAATAGACTTTTGAATGCTGTGTATTTCGTTCTGTCCTGAAACGATCCTGGCATCTCTAATACCTTAAACTCTATGTGTTCAGCAGCGTGTGATTGCATTTGTAGCCTGTATCGAGTGTTTGGGATTAGATGATCCTGCTGAGACGGATAGAGGGAACATTGTGAACTCTCTGCTAGGAATCTACTTGCCAAATCAACGACAGCTGCCTGACTGCACCTTCAGCTGATAACACACAGTCAGTGTTTCACTGTGACACCAACATTACAAAAATTTAAGTGGTGATGCAGTGTAAGTCTGAGAATGCTTTCCAGCACCACTAATGAATGTGAGTCAATTGGATGACTGATAATTGGATAATGGTAACAGAAAAGCTTGCATCTTAAATTTCTGGATGTCTGGATGTCTTGAGCAGCCTCCGTTCATATATACAGGTGTGAGATGGGCATTAGGTTCTTGTCCAGAATGTGAGATTGTGTTTTTCTCTCCTACATCAACTGCTCGCATTCAATTCCTTCATCCAATCACAGTCTCTAAGCTCTGAGTTTCAGGGGACAAAATTTCCTCTCTTAAAATGTCAATTCCAGTATTCTCGGATGCGTCTGGTATACTCTGTTTGACCTTCAGGGATGCCGCTGGTTTTTAAGTTTTTAAAAATCTGACATTTTCCTCCAGCGTTACGTCCCTTCTGGTGCTGATGTGGTTTACTGATCTCTCTCTCAGTGTAGACTGACAAACCACTGGACGAAATTTCCATAATGTTGCTTTTTAAGGGAACAGTTCACCCAAATGTATTTAGTCAACGTCATGTAAAACCTGTACGACTTCCAGGCTTTCCAGAACTGACAAAAGTATCTTGATTTTTGAGTGCAGCTGACAGAAAACAACAATCACTAAAGTGGCTGATTTAACCAGGAAAACCCAAAGACTTATTTAAAACTTCAACACTATCTTTTACTACACTTTTATTTCCTTCGGGAAATGCAGATATAGTTGGAGCGGGCCTCCCTTTTTGAGTCTCAGTTTCTGGACTGTTTCTTGGCTCTGTTATTTTCTCTTCCTCCCGCCGTAGCGAGTTTTATTGAATTTGGCTTATAGAAGAGCAAAAAACAGCATTATTAGCCTCTCATTTGTTACTCCAGGACCTCTCATTCTGGCTCATTCATCATCGTTGAAATCCAAAACTAATATTTGTATACTCCCCCCCCCCCCCCGCTGTTTTGTTTTCAAGCACTGTTTAGGAGCAGATTTATCTGAAATGCAGTTATAGCAGACCGGTGTGGAAATTCAAATAACGATGCAGTCATTAGTTTTGGTCCAGAAATAGCTATGTAAAAATTCCGCTAAATATTAAGAGGAAAAGTCCAATTTTACATATCGAGAAAAAAATCAACACATAAAACTTTATATATATTAAATGATTAAGTATGTTAATGTATTAATACAATTATATATGATCTTGTAGGTTATATATATTATAGATATATATATATCTCTAGAGATATATATAGTATATATATATAATATACGTATATATGCATACATACAGTATTTACCATATACACCATCACCTTTGAAGTTGATCAAAACCTTTCATCAAAGTTGTTCTAAAACCAAAATGTGTTCTTGTCTTGGGACAACTTTGATTAACTTTTTTTGATCCACGTCAAATGTTGACTACTGTATAAATAATCAATATAAGCTACATATATACAGTGGGTACGGAAAGTATCCAGACCCCCTTAAAATTTTTTGTTGCTGCATACTGTGCACGATAAGAAGATCTTTTGCATGCATGGCAGTACCTACTGACAGCTATGTTTGCAATAAAGAAAAAATCATATGTAGAACTATTAAAATAATGTCAGTTTGCTATCGAATCATTCCGATGTAAGTAAAGCCAAAATCTCTTGTCTTGTTATTTACATTATATATCTATATATATATTATATACTATATAGATTATATATATAATATGACACACCACCACCACGGTTTTTTTTTTTTTTTTTCTGTGAATTGTGGTACTTTCCATAGACTTTCGAATGAGCTTTATGCCAGGTATGTGTACCACATACTAGTAATTGTTCGGAACAGAAGCTCCCCAGTGTAACCAGCAGACCCGTGACAGCACAAAAAACACAGCTAATAAAAATAAAATATGAACAAGTATATAAGGAATAAAACCTATACCTTGACAATTGTGTTTCAGGTATCTTACAGTTATTATATATAGTATATATATTTAATTTTTTTTTGTATGTACAGGTAATGTATATTTTGTGCAAATTTGAGGTGTAGGCTGAGTGTGTGTGTTAGATAAATATGTGTATGAGTGTATAAATAGTGTGTGTTTCACAGTTATTGTTAAGTGTTCATGAGCTGGATGGCCTGAGGGAAGAACTGTTCCTGTGTCTGGCCGTGCTGGTGCTCAGAGCTCTGTAGCGTCGACCAGATGCAACAGTTCAAAGAGGGAGTGTGCTGGATGTGAGGGGTCCAGAGTGATTTTGCCAGACTTTTTGCTCACTCTGGATGAGTACAGTTTTTGGAGAGTGGGGAGGGTTGTACCAGTGATTTGCTCAGCAGTCCGGACTGTCTGCTTTAGTCTTCTGAGGTCAGTTTTGGTAGATGAGCTGAACCAGACAGATATAGAAGTGCAGATGACAGTTTCAATGATGGCGGAGTAGAACTGTTTGAGCAGCTCCTGTGTCAGGTTGAACTTCCTCAGCTAGTGAAGGTAGTACAACCTCTGCTGGGCCTTTTTAGCTATGGAGTCTATGTGAGTGTCCCATTTTAGGTCCTGAGAGATTGTGGTGCCCAGTAACCTGAATGACTCCACTGCAGTCACTGTGCTGTCCATGATGGTGTGTGGGGGGAGTGCAGGGGGTTTTCTCCTTAAGTCCACGATCATCTCCACTGTTTTTGAGCGTGTTGAGCTCCAGGTTGTTGATACTGCACCAGACAGCCAGCTGCTCGATCTCCTGTCTGTAAGCAGACTCGTCACGTTCCTGAATGAGGCCGATGAGTGTGGTTTCATCTGCAAACTTCAGAAGCTTGACAGAGATGTCTTTAGAGGTGCAGTCGTTGGTGTAGCGGGAGAAGAGCAGTGGAGAGAGAACACAACCCTGAGGAGCACCAATGCTGATCGTACGGGTGCTGGATGTGTATTTCCCAGCCTCACTAGCTGCTGTCTGCCTGTCAGGAAGCTGTTGATCCACTGACAGACGGAGGTGGGCACGGAGAGCTGAGTTAGTTTGGTCTGGAGGAGGTTTGGGATGATGGTGTTATAGGCCGAGCTGAAGTCCACGAACAGGTTCCTCACATAAGTCCCTGGTCTGTCTAGATGTTGCAGAACATAATGCAGTCCCATGTTGACTGCTTCGTCCACAGACCTGTTTGCTCTGTAGGTAAACTGAATAGGATCCAGCAGGGGTCCAGTGATGTCCTTCAGGTTGGTCAGCACCAGTTTTTTCAAAAGACTTCATGACCACAGAGTTGGAGCCACAGGCCTGTAGTCATTAAGTAATGTAATTTTGGATTTTTTTGGGATGGGGATGATGGTGGAGCATTTTGAAGCATGAAGGGACTTCGCACATCTCCAGTGATCTGTTGAAGATCAGTGTGTGAAGATGGGGGCCAGCTGGTCAGCACAGGATTTCAGACAGGCTGGTGTAACACAATCTGGGCCTGGTGCTTTTCTCCTTTTCTGCTTCCGGAAGACCTGGCGCACCTCCTCTTCACTGATCTGAATTAGAGTTGTGGGGGAGAGGGGGGTTGCTGGAGGTGTGAATGGTTGTGTGGAGAGGTGTTCAGGGCGGGTGTGGGGTGTCTTTTCAAACCTGCAGTAGAACTCGTTCAGATCGTCTGCCAGGTGTTGATTCTCCACAGTGCTGGGGGATGGTGTCTTGTAGTTGGTGATTTCTTTTAGACTTTTCCACACTGATGCCGAGTCACTGGAAGATAATTTAATCCTTATTTTTTCAGAATAATTCCTCTTTGCCACTCTGATCTCCTTTTCCAGTGTGTATTTAGCCTGTTTTATACAAGACATTATCCCCCTTCCTGTAAGCATCTTCTTTGGCCTGACGGAGCTGTCTGAGTTTTGCAGTGAACCATGGTTTGTCATTGTTGTAAGTTAAATGAGTCCTGGTAGGAATGCACATGTCTTCACAGAAACTGATATAAGATGTTACGGTCTCTGTGAGCTCGTCCAGATCGGTGGCAGCAGATTCAAAAACGCTCCAATCAGTGAAGTCAAAACAAGCTTGTAAATCCTGCTCTGCTTCATTAGTCCATCTTTTTACAGTCCTTAATACAGGTTTAGCTGATTTCAGTTTCTGCCTGTAGGTCGGTATAAGATGAACTAAGCAGTGATCAGAGAGCCCCAAAGCTGCTCGTGGAACAGAGTGATATGTGTTCTTTATTGTGGTGTAACAGTGATCCAATATATTACTGTCTCTGGTGGGACATGTGATGTGCTGTCTGTATTTTGGCAGTTCACGGGAGAGATTTGCTTTATTAAAGTCCCCGAGAATTATTAAAATAGAGTCTGGGTGTTGTTGTTCTGTGTCCGTGATCAGATCAGCGAGTTGTTGTAAAGCGGAGCTCACGTGCGCTTGCGGAGGGATGTAGACACTGACGAGAATGAACGAGTGAAACTCCCGCTGCCAATAGTACTGCTTAGTTAATGAAAAGCGCTTCTAGATCTGGACAGCACATCTTCTTTAACACAGTTACATCTGTACACCACCTCTCATTGATGTAAAAGCATGTCCCGCCGCCGCGTGATTTCGCCGTTGATTCTGCGTCGCGATCTGCTCTGAACAGCTGAAAGCCCGGGAGACTCAACGCGCTGTCCGGGATGGCGTCTTTCAGCCAGGTTTCCGTGAAACACAGAGCAGCAGAGTTAGAAAAATCCTTATTTGTCCGGGAGAGCAGAAGGAGTTTGTCTGTTTTGTTGGGTAGAGAGCGGAGGTTCGCCATATGGATGCTTGGCAACGGCGTTCTGAATCTGCGCTGTCTGAGTTTCACGAGCGCGCCGGCTCGCTTCCCCGTCTGCGCGTCCTGAAGCGCTTGATCAGCGCCACAGCTCCCCCGACAACAATGTCCAGCAAAACATCCGAATAGTCGAAAACCGGTGAAATATCGGGTGGTGTGTACTTCCGAATGTCCAGCAATTCGTCTCTGGTGAAACTGATTGCAGGGATATAACTAAAGACAGGACAAACTAACAAAAACATAAAAACAACTGCGGAGCACGCCACGGAGGCAGCCATCAGCGTCGGCGCCATCATGTTATATAGCCTTTCCAGGGCTAACTAGACCAGTGATCCTGAAATCTGGCTCGCAAGATCCACTTTCCTGCAGAGTTTAGCTCTACCCTAATCAAACACACCTGAGTTTGCTAATCAACATCTTCAGGATCATTAGAAAATCACATGTAGGCGAGTTTGATCAGGGTTGGAGCTAAACTCTGCAGAAAAATGGATCTCGCGAGCCAGATTTGAGGATCACTGAACTAGACCATGCCAGCCAGCCAAACCTGCTGCTTTCAGGTTTAATAATAAATGATGACTTTGATTGGTGGATGCATTTAATCTTGCCCAATGAGAAGTGTTCCTCAAATCACATGGCCAGTAGGCCTTGATCCACCTGGCCCTGCACTTTTGATGTGTTTTTAAGCTTGTTTACCATCTAATCGTTTCTAACTCTATTTAAAATGTGAATTTTGGAAAAACTTTTATTTCAGAAACAGAACAGACTCAAGCTGCCCGTGTTTTCCCCTGAAGCTGTGAGACTGCTGCATTTTTTATAAATGCCAGCGAGACACTGTTCTCCAAAGAAAACAAGCATTACGCTGTCTCGCCTCAAAAAGAAACACCGGAGAGTGAAAATGGCTCGATCTGGACCATCAGTTTAAGGTGATGCTTCAACTGCATCTTTAAAAACCAATGAACCCTTTAGACTGAATCTGATGAACGAGAAACCTGCTCAGTGTCGATTGCACACACTGCATTGCTCCTGTTTCACAAGCCAATCGTCGAATGACGTCATTGCAGACCATGTGAGTGTGTTTCCCTCGACTTCTTGTGACATTTCACTGCTTTCATGCGTCCTAAATAGCTTTATCCCCAAACGCAGAGCACATTTATCACTCATTAGGCAGCAGTGTGTGTTCCAGTCTCTCTGCTGACCCTGGCAGTTATATAGCCCCTGTTCCTCTCAGCTCATAAATCGCACATGAAGCATTATGTCTTATATTTGATGTCAGAAATGAGACTATTGAGTGATAAGCTGTGGCCTGTAAACGTATCTTGCTTGTAACGTCTATCAAAACCAGACAGTTGAACTCTTAAAGGAACATGCCTGGTTCAATGCAAGTTGAGCTCTTTTGGCCGCTTTTATGACAAAATGTTAAACTACCACACTCAATTATTTTGACTTATACCTTTAACAAAGCAAAAACAGTATTGCAGTTGGATTTGTGACTACTACAATTAAAGTACATAGTGAAATACTGTACAATAAATGTTAAAATACACAGTTTTCACTGTGAACGTGCATTATGCATGACAATATGAAACTACTATTGTAAAATCACTAGTCTGTGCATGATCCAATATTACTCCTTCATGACCGTGTAAAGCTGGCAAATAGGGTAACTATCATGTGACGTGTGCAAAGATATCGGAAACTGACTGTTTACATAAACTAATTTAAATTTAAAAATAAAATCTAAATACAATTTGCATAAAAATAAATTATATATATGTATACAGTATATAAAAATAACTGCTAAGTATCCTAAATATAGATACTATTTTTAAAACACAAAATATATTAATACTGTTACAAAATATATATATATTATATATCTATGTATACTTAGAGTTACAAAAAAATCTGAAAAAAATATATAATCTGAAAACAAATGTATGCAGAAAATAAAAAACAGGAATTATGTACAGTATATATGTTTAGAAATCACAAATAACTACTAAATAATAATAGCAGCTAATATATAAAATACATCAATATGTTAAAATACAAAATATATAAAGTGCAAAATGTAGGTTTTATAATTTTGTATTTAATTATTTAATTAATAAAGATGATTTTAGACAACTTTACAGCTCAAGCTTTAGTAAAACTATGCATTTCTACTTTTAAATCCTCTAGGGGGACCCGGTTTACTTCACCTGAACATGTTTACTGTGACTTTTACATTTTTAATTGAGAGTCATTTCTATTCAGGTTATTCCTATGACAATACATTTTGTCATAAATGCTGTCCATAGAGCTTATAGAACCTGAATTATTCCCTTAACCAGCACAACATCTGTGGTCACCCAGCTTCATCAGCTAGACCACCATCAAACCAGGATGCAAACTCATTCTGGTCTGTTCAGCTGGGTTAGTGGAGCAGATGCTCAGTCTGATTGATGGCGTCCTTTAACCATGATTTGAACATGATTAATCATGACTGTATGTTGTTGTATGCTGTGGAAATCTGCTAGAAACATTACATCAGTGTTTATTAAAGCAGGGTTGTGGGTTTCTGTATGCTCTCCAGCTGATTAATGCTTTAGAAGCTGGCTTTTAAAACAGAATGCAGACTAGAAAGCACTGGTTTGGAACGTGGCAGCTCGTCCTGAACCAGTAATAAACCAGGTTGGGTTTTGGTTCCATCTTAAACTGGATTTCTAGAAGGGTTTAGTGACTGATATTTCAGCTGTCTCTCATACGCTTACAGTGACAAACGTCTGCTTCAGCTACAGAACCAAATCCAATCCTGACATTGTTTCGAGCGCTTCTGAGTGATCATGCATCAGCTTTGGTGTGATTTTACAGATACATTTTAGAAAAAACCCCAGAAACCCATAAAAACACTTTGTAAGGAAACTAAATGATTACACGTGAGTAGGTGTCAGTTGCTCACACATGCATCGTAAGCTGTTTGGAATAGTTTTATAGCATGTTGCTTTGTAGCTTCTGGGATGTTCTGGGTGGTTGCTAGAGTTGTTAATGTGTTCTAAATGGTTTGTAACCTTGTTTTGTGGTTGTTAGGGGGTTAGGAGTGTTTTTAGGATGATATGCAGTTGCCATGCTCAGTGTTTTTTGTTTGTTTTTTATGAGTGGTTGACCTCTGTTATATTATTGTTGTCTCTAAATATGACTCATGTTTCTCCTAAGTCTGTAGGATCTTTGTCATTTTTCAGTGCCATTATTTTTTGCCAAATTCCATATTTTTCCATTTTAATTGTTCTGGATTCTATTTATTTCCGTTTTAATTTTTCTGGCCTTCTTTATTATGGTTAAATTAAATTTTATTCATCAAAAAAGCATGTCTAATTAACTTAATCTCTGAAACATCGGCAACAATTAACAATCAATTTATTAAATTTAAAACACAAATGCCATTGTTTAGGGCTTCGAATGAAATGTTTTTTTTCTCACCTTATGTTGTATTGTACCCACTGCTGTTTTAGCATATCTACTTATTTGAATTGCCTAAACACAACTGTATTTATTCCTTACACTAGCCTTATGACATGGTTTTGTCCCCTTCTGATGTATTTAAAATGCTTCTTATCAATAACGGCAAAAAACCTTTAAATGAAAATTTTTTTTCGTAATTAATGAAAATTAAACATGTTATTTTTGGAAAAAAAATAAAGTGGATTTACTATTAATAGATAAACATGGGAAAGAATTAATTGTGTGATGTATGCCTAAATTTTTAATTGAATTTATAAAAAAAGAAAAAAAAATTTTAGTATATATACATACTTTCTACTGAACAACAGCAATATTTTCTGGCACAGTGTCTTCAAGTTAAACCGAACTTTTATTTTGAAATGTCTGTGTTTTATTCAAATGAAATGGTAAAAGTATTCTCAGAGCATTCTGAAGCTGACGACCTGAAGCGACAGCGTCCGTCCTTCACACAGACGCGCAGAACTGCGGATTCATATTTACATAGGCTTTTTGCAAGCGCTAATTTTACAGCTACTTTTTTCTATCACGATTTGAATTGAAGTGTAATGACTGTTTTTTTTGCTTTGAATAGTCATTTAAATTTGTATTCATTTAGATATTCATCCAAACTTTGACAAATTCCGTGTTCAACTGTAATTCCATTTGTATAACTGGATTCTGCGATTCCATTCACATTTGACATATATCGTGAAAATCATAGGTGCCCTTAATTTTAAAAGCTAAGTCTGATCACTTAGTAAGTGATGAATAATTGGTGTTAAGAGATTTGTTCAAATCAAATCAATAACAGTGCAGCTTGAGCTAGCAAACAGCACTGAATGTTTCAGGCAAAAGCAGTGGGCTGAGTGTGTGTGTGTGTGTATGTGTCTCTCAGGATGGATGAGCAGTATATTTCTGATGAAGGGAGGCAGGTGTAGTGTCCAGTCCTGCGTGTCACTCTGACCCTGGTGCTTGTGTGGATATTGTGCACACGCTGTGGTTTAATGCTTATTTTGTTGCGTTTGATGCACACAGATTGAATTCTGTATGTTTCTCCTTCTCTCAGATGCACTGCCGTGCAATAATCCTGTGTGCGTAATCCGAGTCACGTATAATATGCATGAACCACAAGACAGTAATCACTGTGTGTGTGTGTGTGTGTGTGTGTGTGTGTGTGTGTGTGTGTGTGGAATAGTACAGCTTCTCATCTCACATACTGTACAGACAACGAGCAGCACTAGTGCAAATGTTTTGTTTTTAAGAAACAATCTTTCCTCTTGTATTTTCAGTAGACCATTTGAGTGAAAAAATTGTTTGAATCAACTTTTCACATCATTACTCGAATCGTGTCACTCGATTTCTTAGTTTTGAATATGCAAAGTAAAGATTTTTTTTTTGTTGAAAATTATACTTATTTTTTTTCTTTTATTCATACATTTTTGAGCTACATTATTAGCACATTTTCGTCTAAATGTTTTGCTTGCTTGCATTTCTAAATATTAGAACAAGAATGGTTTGTGTATATATAATGATTTTATATATAGATATATATATATATATATATATATATAATAGATAAAAATTTGTAACACTTTACCGAATCCGGTTCATTAGTTAACTACATAGTGGAACATGAACTATAATGAACTGCACTATCCAGCGTTTATGAATCTTTGTTAGTTAATATTACTATTATAAAATCTTGTTAACAGTATTAATGCCACTGTGCTAACATGACATCTGTATTTTTATTACTAACTAAGCGTAGATAGAAATACAGTAACAAATGTTTGCTCATTGGTTTATTTCATGTTATTAATATATTACTATGAACCTTTGTAAAGTGTTACCAAATATTTATATTGCAGATGATAAATATATGTAAATAATATAATAAACTTTTATTTGATTTATACCCCTTAAAATATACTCATTTTATTTTATTTAACTTTATTTATTTATTTATTTGTGATGTTGGATAAAAAGGTTAATGTTTTTTTTTGCTTCTGTTTTGCATTTTTCTAAGACAAAATGTTTTATTTTCAGCATAACAATTTGAGTGAATAATGGAAAGTCTTATGTCTTTTAAACAGTTTTTTTGTGGTTAACATTACCACATTTTCCGTCTCTAAATGCTTTCACATGCAAAATCAGGATTGTTTGGATTTCTAGGAGAAGTAATCTGCTTCTGTGCTGGCCAGCAAGCGGCAGTAGAGTCCTTGTGAATCTAAAGGTGCAGCGTCCTCAGATCCTGATGTTTCTACAGAGACAGAGACAGAGACGCTCCTTCAGATTCTGTTCTTTAGCAGCATCCACAGTTTCCTCCAGGAACCCGTCCTGTGGTGATTCACTCAAGAGAGTGAGAGCTGAAAGAGAGGGCTGCTCTTGGTCATTTTCAACTACGAATGAATCTACGAGCTTCATTAGACATCATTAGTAATTCATTAGCATTTGGGTTCTGAGATGACCTTCTTAAATCAAATGTATGATGCCGTCTTACTGTATAATTCTTGAGAGGGCGTTCAGATTTCTCTTTGCATTTCATTAATACATAATGTGGGTACTAAATAAAAATGAGCTTATAAAACTGCTTGTACATGATCACATGTGGATAGGATGAGCAAGCTGTATGTATGTATAAAATATTCCCTATAAATATAATTAGTTGCCAAGGCAACATTTCTCATTTTAGTTTAACTTGGTCTACTAAAATAATCAATTTTTTTGTTTGTTGATATTGCATAAAATGGTTTGAAATGGTGATAAAGAGTTAAAGATATACTTGTCTTATAAGTATGGTTATAAGTTCATGATGTAAATGTTAATGCAAGTTCATTTTCCTTTTGTAGATGTAAAAAGCTTGTTGATTTATTGCCTTTATTGATGCGTGTTCATGTTTTTTATTTAAAGTTATGTTTTGGTGGTGGATATTAACAACCAAGCAAATTAATATAATATACTAGATAGAAAGAGTCTAAAAGCAATGTATTGGAAAATGAAGTATAAAATGATTAAAGCGAAAGATAAGTTCAAAACAAGAGAAAACTGATCTAAAAATATGCATATGAATAAACACTACGAAAAAAATAACAAATGACTAAAACCTGAATTCAATTTAATGGAAAGAAAAAATAAAACTTATTAAATTTTTTAATAAAAATTATTATGTATTAGTTATGAAAGGACACTGGTCCCATGACGCGACTACAACTATAAGTCACACCTGAAAAGTATAATGCAGAAATTATTCTTATTTGATTTATTGTGTGTGGGCTCAGACGTCAGGGATAAATAATCAATTAGCTCAGCATAAAATGTTTACTCAGTGTTGGGGAAAATAAACTACGTTAGATCATAGTTGGCAAGTGAGAGTTTTACAGTAGTCGGTTTTTCCTCTTTCAGTGTTTTTTTTTTATATTAAAAATATTTAAATTATTATTTTTATGTTAGTGCTTTGTTATGCTTCTGTATTGTGTTTATTATATTTATATCCCTATCTTAACATTATTTTTATATACTGTCTTTTCATTTATTATATTAAACATATTTTATTTCTGGCAGTTGCCAAAGCAACATTTCAATTTTTTGCAGTTTTGTTAATTTGGAAGGTGTGGGTCATTTAAATATGTGATTTTTATCAATTATTTCCAATTATCAAACATTTTAATCGCTTTAGTTGAATGAATGATGCATTTATATAGCGCTTTATTGTGTATTGCTGTACACCCAAAGTGCTTTACAGCAGTTAACAGTTATAGTTTTAACAATAACAACATTGAACATTGGCTTGTTTGTTTTGGTTTTGTCCAAAATTGTACGAGTTCTGTTCTGAAGTGTTTTTCTTTTAAGGCTTTTAAGACTGGCTTTGGTGGGTTTAGCTCCAGTGTTTGTTTGGTAAAATATCAAAAGCTTCAAATTAATTATTCAAAACAAAAACAGCGCTGACCTCGAGCGATTTACCGGCTGTCAGTGTGAATCCACCTTTAGTTTTCTGAACGGCCGGGAAATGCTGCTTCAGAGCAACCCAAGATAAACAAAGCAAGAGAAGAAAGCAAGTACTGAAAATCAAACCTCATACTATCTAATGTGACATTTGCTCTTATTTGGAAAGCTGTTCTTCCTTCGTTTCGCTTCTGCAGCAGTGTGATAGTGATCGGTCGGGACGCATCGGCCAGAAAGACAATAGATTTATATATGCAGCGGTGTTTCTAACAGATCGGATGTCTGCATTGTAGAGTATTTATTTATGAGCTCTCATAGACAGAGAGAGAGAGAAAGGTTTAGGGATTTCAAAGCTCTTCCTCTCTCTGTCTACATAAACTCTGTGTGACTCCATACATTGACACACATCACAGTAGAAACCTCTGATGGTTCGGTCAGTTTCATGTGGCATGTTTTGATGGAATCGCTGCGTGTGAATGTCATGCATTTATGCAGAACCTTTCAGCTTCTTTACAGTTAAAAGGTCTGGAAAGAAAGCTGTGAAACAGAGGCGAACTCCCAAACAAACACAGACTCAAACGACCCGTTTAAAGCGCTTTCCTTCTGTTTGTGGGCTTAATGGTGCAAAAATCACCCGCTTCTCCTTTAAAGAGTTTCCTGTTGGATGGAAGTCGTCGCTGCTCAGTTTCCTGTGACGGTGAAACTCTGTTTGATTGATTCTCTTGACAGCTGAGTCTGTGAAGCTGTCAGATCAATTATCTGTCGTTTGGTTAAAGATGCTGGTGGGACGATTCGTTCAGCTTCTGCAGGGGCTTGAGCTCAATGTCAGAAGGGTAATATATTGATATTCACCATTTTTAGTGATCTGGCTTGATGATTTGGAGATTGATTAATTAATAATATACAGATATAGCATACACAAAAACATGGTTATTCTCAGGAAACTACAGTACGTGTTTTTGTCATTTTTATTAGTTAATTATTTTTTTATTAATGTTTGGGTGTAATATATTTTTTTATTTCTGTTAGTTTTAGATTTTATTTATTTACAGTTAGTAATTTTCGTGCATCAGTTCTGGTAAATTTTTCTCTGTTTTGGATTGTTCATTAATTTAAGCATTTATTACTTATGCATTACATTATTTAAATCCCACGTTATTCCATTTTCATTTAATTTTCTTTTCTTTTTTTTGGTTATGTGCATTTGCCAAGTTTATATAAAAAAAAATTAAATTACCATTTAGATGAAATTATTATTATTTTTTTATTTCTGTATTAGATTTATGTTTGAACTATTTCCATTAAGGGTTTTAGTGCCGCAACTTCAGTTGCAGTTTTCTCGCCAAACATTTCAAATTTTTTTAATTTCGTCTAATAGTCATCATATTCTGTAGTGCCTGTTGCAGTGTTCATAATATAATAATAATAATAATGCATTTTATTTGTAATGCACTTTTCTTAAACCCAAAGCACTACAGTAAAACTACAGCACAAAAAAGAACAATACAAAAATACAAGAATTCATTAAAAACAAGCTTAAATAAATGCATCTGAATCAACTTTTTAAAGTGATCCAGAGTTGGTGCATTTCTGATATTAAAAGGAAGTGCGTTCCATAATTTGGGGGCTTTGAATGAAAAAGCTCTTTCCCCCATAGTCTTAAGTTTACACGGAGGCTGATAAAGTAAAAGAGAACTGGCAGAGCGGAGCGAGTGAGGAGGAGTATATGAACTTAAACGAGAGCAAAGATACTCTTGTGCAGTCCCATGACTGTTCATTCAAAGCATTTCCCCCCCTCAATTTCTAACATCAGACCCTAAGTATTCTGGGGTTGAAGATCAGTGCAAAAATGTCTAATATTTGATATCTAAGAGATTAACGAAGTCATAGAAACACACACAAATGGCCCCTGTTTCTCAGAATGAGAAAGCATTGCTGCTCTCAGCAGTAAAGAGAGACTGTATACAGCTCTCAGTCTCTCTCTGGGTTTGTCAGATTCACACACGCTGTGACTCTACTGAAGACAGCTGAAGTCGCTGGTCATTAGAGCACAGATCCGCTCTGAACTCATGCACGTCTTCCTAGAATACAGATCAGCTCCGTTTCTGAAATCTGCTGGCTTCTTTCAGCCAATGCATGTACTGTACAGATCCTGTTGGGTCTCTTCTGCTCTTCTCTTTCAGTGTAATTACTGCCCGCTCAAACTCTCACGTCAGCATTTCTGAAGAACCGCTTAACAAGCCGCTGATAAATGGAACGAAACCCCGTCAAAGTCGTTCAGATGTAAATGTCCCCGCCTGAGGCTTTTAGACTTAAACATCAGCTTTGGGTAAATGGCGTCGTTTATAAGTGATTGAAACGCTTGAAGGTGTTTTTCTCTGAAGAGGACATTTCCAGCGCAGATCAATCATGCTTTAAGGTGAAGAAAGAAAATAAGCACATTTGACCATTTGACATTTGCGTTGATTACATTTTTAGTAATTTTGTGTTCTTTTGTCATTTTTACTATTTAAAAAAAAAAATATTGCTCTTTAGTTTTAAGTTCGAAGTTTTTTCATCTAATGTTTATTTAAAAATGTGAATTAGCTTTGTTTTATATTTCTGGTATTTAAGTTTTCTAGTATTATTTTTTTTACAATATAGTTTGAATAATTACCTAGGTGTTTATATTTGTATTTCAGCTTTAGTATTTATCTTTAGTTTATTTTTTAGTTTTTTTCCGTTTTGGCTTTTAATTAATTTTCCATTAGTCTTTGTTTTCACTTACACTGATATTTACTACTTAGGCTAAGTTGTAGTTTAAGTTTTTTTCAATTAATATTGATGATTATTTGCAGCCCTGTTTTGTTATTTGACTGAACAAAAACATTCCTAACAATTTTTAATAGTTCTAAGCTACATGAGTTCTGATGCACAAATTGTATGGATTTTAATGGTGCTTTTGTGTCTTTCTGGTGCTTGGCAGCTTTTGTTGTGTCGAAATAAACAGCAAGTTCAGCAGCATCTCGACACGACGGTGAGCAAGCAATGACAGACCTGTCATTTTTTAGTGATTTACTCCTGTAACCCCAAGAGAACTGTCAGTGTAGAAAGTATACTGTAAGCATTAACCATCAAATGCCCATTACATGTGAATTACAGGAGGATTCTGTCCACTAAAGACCAAGTTCTCTTGATTTCCAGCTGTTAAAGTGCTTCACAAAGCTCTACTAGTATTTGACTGTAAGTTGAGCTCAGGTAGAGCGCAGTGCACTGCCGCTGAATCTCCCGAGAGCTCGTGTGTGAATGCATTTATGCATGGCTACCTGTGTGTGTAAAATAAAGTCTTAGTCTTTAAGTGTGGCTCAGACTGGAAGCGTAATGAAAGGCCTGTCGTCGAGCATGAATCGATTACTTGGCTTCTGTTTTGCTCTCAAGCCATCTAAAGAAGCTAAATGAACCTTTATAAAATCGCAGTTGTTTTCATTTGAGAAATGAAGCTTGTGTGCAGTTGGTGGTTGTTGTGCACTTACTCTCAGATGGCAGTGTTGCACTTCAGAGCTTCAAATACTGGAGTTTGCGTCTTGTCAGAGACTAAGCTTCGCAATTCTGAGAAGAACAGTTTGAATTGTTCGATATAAACTCACAATTTAGGAAAAAACGTCAGACTTGCAAGTATAATCTCAGAATTGTAGACATAAAACTTCCACAATCTGAGGGGGTCAAAAAATCCCTATTGTGAGATTTTATGCATTTATCGTATATATATATTTACAGTGGGTACGGAATGTATTCAGACCCCCTTATATTTTTCACTCTTTTTTATATTTCAGCCATTTTCTAAAATCATTTAAGTTTTTTTTTTCCCCTCATTAATGCACACACAGCACCCCATATTGACAGAAAAAAAATTGTTGACATTTTTGGCAGAGTGTATGAAAGAAGAACAACTGAATATCACATGGTCCTAAGTATTCAGACCTTTTGCTGTGACACTCATATATTTAACTCTGTCCATTTCTTCTGATCATCCTTGATGGTTCTGCACCTTCATTTGAGTCCAGCGGTGTTTTTTATTATACTGATTGGACTTGATTAGGACAGCCACACACCTGTCTATATAAGACCTTACAAGTCTCACAGTGCATGTCAGAGCACATGAGAATCATGAGGTCAAAGGAACTGCCTGAATAGCTCAGAGACAGAATTGTGGCAAGGCACTGATCTGGCCAAGGTTACAAAAAATTTTTCTGCTGCACTTAAGGTTCCTAAGTGGCCTCCATAATCCTTAAATGTAAGACGTTTGGGATGACCAGAACCCTCCTAGAGCTGGCCGTCCGGCCAAACTGAGCTATCGTGGGGGGTTGAGCCTTGGTGAGAGAGGTAAAGAAGGACCCAAAGATCACTGTGGCTGAGCTCCAAGAGATGCAGTCGGGAGATGGGAGAAAAATGTAGAAAGTCAACCATCACTGCAGCACCTCCACCAGTCAGGGCTTTATGGCAAAGTGGCCCGACAGAAGCCTCTCCTCAGTACAAGACACATGAAAACCCGCGATGGAGTACTCCAAGATGGTGAGAAATAAGATTCTCTGGTCGGTTGAGGCCAAGATAGAACTTTTTGGCCTTAGTTCTAAGTGGTATGTGTGGAGAAAACTAGGCACTGCTTATCACCTGTCCAATACAGTCCCAAAAATGAAGCATGGTGGTGGCAGCATCATGCTGTGGGGGTGTTTTTCAGCTGCAGGACAGGACGACTGGTTGCAATCGAGGGAAAGATGAATGTGCCCAAGTACAGGGATATCCTGGACGCAAACCTTCTCCAGAGTGCTCAGGACCTCAGACTGCGCCAAAGGTTTACCTTCCAACAAGACAACAAGCCTAAGCACACAGCTAAAATAACAAAAGAGTGGCTTCACAACAACTCTGTGACGGTTCTTGATGGCCCGCCAGACCCTGCTAACCCAGTTGAGCGCTCTGGAGAGACCTAAAATGCTGTCCCCAACGTTTTTACCATCGCAACCTGACAGAACTGAGAGATCGCAAGTGATGAATGGCAAGGACCCCAATTCCCAGGTGTGAACTTGTGGCAATCTTTTCCCACAAAGACTCAGGCTTATTTAAATCCACAGGTGCTTCTACTAAATTACTGAGGCAAGGGTCCTAAGTATTCAGACCCTGTGATATTTCAGTTTTTCTTTTTTAATAATCTGCAAAAATGTCAAAAATTCTGTATTTTTCTGTCAATATGGAGTGCTGTGTTTACATTAATGAGGAAAAAAAATACTTAAATGATTTTAGCAAATGGCTAAAATATAACAAAGAGTGAAAAATTTAAGGGTCTGAAACTTTCCGACCCACTGTATATACCAGCGCAATTCTAAGAAAAAAGTCTTGAATTTTTACTCAGAAATTGCAGATAAACTCACAATTCTAACAAAATCTGAATTGTGCAATTAAACTTTGCATTTGTAGAGAAATCATAACTGCAAGATATAAACTTTATTGTCAAGACATAAATTTCCAATACCTGGTAAAGAATGCCAGATTGGGAGATTCGGATACTCAATTGCAAGATATAAACGCAGTCAATGAAAAAGTCTGAAATTGCAGATAACTCTAATTGGTGCGAAACAAACTTGCATTGTGGAAAAAAGTCGAGATAAAAATAAACTAGATATATAGCAAAGCATCAGTAAAAAAAATTGTGTGTTGTAACTTGCAATTGCAAAAAAAGTCTGAATAGTGTGGAAAAAGAGTGTGTGATCAAATAAACGAGAGAAATTTTTCTCAGTTCTCCTTTGTATTTCATTTTCCTTCAGAATTGTGAAAACAACGTCTGAAGTGCTCTATAATATATAGTACGCAGTACATTTTTATATGTATGGATTTTGTATTTTAGTTTTGTTTATTTATATGCAGTGGGCAAAAACCGCTTCTGAGAATAAAATTTGTTCACTGCCAAAATATCGATGATTATTATCTTCACATTTAGCGAAGCTGAAGATCCATCCAGTAATGCTATTTTAGAACAGAAGAATTTTTGATCACGTTTGAGTGCAGACTTTCCATAGTTTTTGGTTTTTGTTGGCATGTCATGAACGAACTCGGATGAAGAGGCCTCTCCCGTGTTGCCAGACCTCCAGAGAAATATGTTTTCACTATAGTTAGGATCACATGACTTATTATCTCAGGCCACATATTCCATAAAAACAATCTTCACTAAATGACTTTAATATCTTCGTACAACAAAAATAATGTTTCTTGTTTGGAAATAATGGCCTTGTTTCCCATGCATATATTAGTTTCTTGTCAATTTATGGTTATTCACTGTAAATAATACGGTCTTTTTCACTTCCAAAAACAGTATACTACCGTAAAAATACATGTAATGTCCAATACAGTTTTTTCCACCGGTAATAGTAGGGAGTTACCGTAGCATTTTTACAGTCTTTTACCGTCTTTTCTATGGAACCGTTAAATTCACGTTCTTTTTCACAGTGTACAGCTCCTGCTCTTGCCGGAATGGAAACAGATGGCGGCATGATTAAGACCACAACGTGAAGTGTAACACAAGTGTGTGTGGAAAGGATGGCGCAATGAAGATTTTGTCATTTCAAACCCGTATCTGATGTTTTTTCCTCTGTGAAGCAACATTTCTGAATAATACTCTGTTTTATAAAGAAGCAACACAACCCCAGAGCACCATAAAATCAGTCCGGTTTGACTTGTGCACTTCAAGGTGACATTTTGATTCTGTTTAGAAAGGACTGTTAGTGACTTGTATTGAGCACTGGGGCCAAAATCCACTGTATATGCCTACTATGTGAACATATAAAATAGTGACGATACTACATTATATACTGTCTTCACTGACTAACATAGATATGACTGCATACAGTTCCCTTTCAGTCGATCACTCTCGACGTCACGTCGGAGGACCGCCGAATTGGGATCTCGCTTAGAGGGACCAATCTACTTCGAGTGTAACTAAACAAGCCAATGGACATTGGCATGCAATAATTGCATCCAGGTGCTGCTGATCATAGCGTGAGTATAAGTAGGCAGCAGGTTCAGCGCATATTCAGCTTTTCGCTTCGGAGCCGAGCGTTCACATCGTTCTGCTCCTGACTACTCTACTGAGAGAAGACTGAATGAGTTCAGCGCGCTCTTTGAGAGCTCTTTGTGTTGGTGGATTCCCGTGTCGAGGGGTTGTCACACATCCGCTGCACTACCCCCTTTTGTTTGCAGATGATCAATCTCCCTTGCCCGTCAGCACGCTAAAAGAGCTTTTTCCCCTAAAAGAGCAATTTCGTGTGCGTCTTTCTAAAGACGACGTTGCTGGGCAAACTTGACGTTACGTCTTTATAAAGACTATGTGGGTCTTGCTATAGACAACGTACATTTCCGGGCATTTCTGGATGCGGTCGTTAACTGGTGCTGGGTGATGGTCACGATCGTTGCCTCTCTTGCCTGGGCATGAAGCACGCTGAGGTTGCTTTCGTGGATGGCTCATGCTCCCATTGCGGGGGTATGACCATCTCTGAGTTGCGGACCGGACTCCGTTACCTGCACGGGGGCGGAGTGCCCGTGCCACTGCCCAGATCCAGGGTTCCCTCTGGTGGCAGCCGGGGAAGTCCTTCTTCTAGCGGTGGGCGGACTCGTCTTACGGTCACGGTGAGGAATTCCCCTAAGAGAGAATGGGGATGCCCAAGCCCACCGGCACTTCGAAACCAGTGGAGCTCTCAAAAGGAGCAGGCTGGACCCTCCCGGGGGGTAACACCTGTTTCTTCGAGGCTCCCCCCGGCGATCAGATGTCGGTTGCAGCATTGGAGGGGGAGCCAGAGCTTTCTGGAGAGGAAGATCCGGCTGCGCTGCTCTCCTCCGGGACTGTAACAATGCCTGAATCGGATCCAGAGATATGGCTATGCTTCCCTGGGCCGCCGTAGGGGTAGGGCTCGAGTGAAGACGTTTACCGTGTCCTGAGCCCTCAAGGTTGCACGATTGGTTCTTGGGGTGGTCCGTGCTGGTTCTCAGCGTCCCGCCTCGGTGCCTTTCTTCCCGGATGTGCATGAGGAGCTCAACAGGTTGTGGACGGCACCTTTTTACTGCCGGAAACTGATGTGCTGGATCCTCCCCCCTCACCACCCTCGATGGTGGGGCAGCTAGGGGTTACAAGGGTCCCCCCGGTGGAGTGGTCGGTTGCGATGCAGTTGTGTCCTAATACCGCCTCCAACCGGCAGGGAGAACCGTGCCTCCCCTCCCGGGTCTGTAGGTACTCGACTGGCCAGCGATGCTTATACGACCTGTGGAGAAGTTGCCTCCGCCTTACACGCTACGGCGTATTTGCAAGTGCACCAGGCCAAGGCACTAAGGGACTTGCTTGAGGGTGGTCACGACCCGGAAGTTCGTAGAGAACTCCGCACCGCGGCGGACCTTGCGCCGCGAGTGACGAAGGTTACGGTGCGGTCTCTGGTTCGTGCGATGTCCACTATGGTGGTCCGTGAGCGCCAATTCTGGCTGTGACTGGCAGACATGCGCGAGACGGACAAGACACGACTCTTGAACACCCCCGTGTCCCAGGCCAGCCTTTTCGGCGACACGGTGGAGAACCTGCCCAGCAGTTCTCCGCTGACCAAAGCAGACTGAAGCCATCAGGACATCCTGCCCCGGCGTGCAGCTGCTACCGTCGCCGAGGGCAGCCGCCCTGCCCCGCCAAAAACAAGCTGCCTCCCGCAAAGCTTCCTTGGAGCCGGTCGCAGGGCGCCGCCCCGCCCTCCAGGCCCCCGCCAAAACCTGTGGCAAGCTGTAAGGAGCAAGAGGCCCGGAGACTTCGAACCCATATTGAGGGACTGCTCTTCCAGTAAGATGTAGCACACCACTCCCTCCCCCGCTGAGGGCCCGGCGGTGAATCTTTTTTTTCCGCCATTGACCTCTCTGTCGGTGGTACCCAAATTCTCGACAAAGAGCAATTCCTCTATTTCTGGGTCCCCAGAGGGGACGGGGGGTTGTGGACGATCTAGTGCGTATCACACTCACCCTCCTCTCTCGCCAGTGAGCAGCAGTGGGCGGATCGGGAGGACGAACCAACGGACTACCCACGCACCCTCTGCTCGAACGCATGTCAGTGTTACACACACCCAGACCCGCCTCGGACCGGCTACGAGATGCCCGGGCCGGGTCCCTGTGTTTTTCCGCGCTGCCCCACTGCGGGTAAGCCTGTAGTTCCATTGATGCCACTAGCGCGGTGTCTGGGAGCCTGGCTTGATCTACCCAGCCCGTCTCGATGTCTCCTTTGAACCGTCAGGCTCGGCTATGTGATTCAGTCACCCGGCGTCCCCCCCCAAGTTCAGTGGCATCCGCTTCACAACAGTGAAGGCGGCCGATGGTCCTGTCTTGCGGGCGGAGGTCGCAGTCCTACTGGTGAAGGATGCGATAGAGCCGGTCCCTCCAGCCGATATGAAGACAGGGTTTTACAGCTCCTAATTCATTGTACCCAAGAAAGGCGGTGGGTTACGACCGATCTTGGATCTGTGTGTCTTGAACCGGGCCCTTCACCGTTTACCGTTCAAGATGTTGACGCAGGAACGCATATTCGGGTGCATCCGGCCAATTTACCTCATACATTTTTACTATTTTTCATTTGTCATTTTACGTTTTTTAAATAAAAATAGTAAATCACAAAATACAGATCTTTAGAGAATATATTTCAGGGTAAATTAGAGCTACTAGCCTCACTATTAGAGTAAACATGACGTATCTCAAGGCCACATAGGCAAATAAAAAGTAATATTCACTAGATGACTTTTAAAATATATATAAATACAGTCTGGTTTCCATGCATCAGTTTCTAACGGTATGTTTTGTCTTGTATTCCAATATTAACACCCTAGATAGATCACTACCCTCTCTGATAGAAAATATTAAAATGTTTTCATGATCTCAGTTTATTTTTTAGACAGTTTTCCCCCCTTGTTTGAAAGCAAATAAAGGGAATTGTAGTCTGACCTTTGGTTTGAACAAGAAAAAAATGCCATGATAGCAAAAAAATAACCTTCAAAAAATAAACCAAATAAATCTTACTGTTACATGAATTAAACGGTTTTATATCTCAACCAGTTTTAATAACAGTTTACACTGCAACTCAATGTTGAGTACAAAACTCCTTTTTAGCTGTCGCAATCATTGTTAGTTTAGTCCTATTTATATAGTATTATCGCATTTATTCTATTTTTAATTTTGCTTTCATTTTATATTTTCAGTTTTTCATTTAGTTTTATGTTTATGTAGTTCTGCAAATGTGTCATTATAAATTACAAAATGTATTGTTTTATTTTAGCTATTTTAATTTTTTGTATTATATATGTACATGATTTATATATCTGTGGTGTTTGGTGGTTGTAGTAGATATATATAATATATTATATCTATATTACTAATATAATTAATTCAATATTACAAATATTTGTATTAAAGGACTGGCAATTGTGTATGTTATATAAAATGTGGTAACTTGAAATAATATTGTTCCTAGTGCAAAAAAATATTAATGGTTCAAAAAATGTGTAATTTCCTTACAGCAAAAGAAAATTTGTTAGGTTCTTTTTTATTGTGGGGTGAAATACGACCTGGGCCGCTTCTTGAGGTTTTAGTGAGATTCACCCTTTTATTTACTCCTGTTTCTTTCTCTGACCAGCCGTCTTACATTCAAATAGAGATTTAGAGAGATTAACACGTGGAGGAGTCGGCTTGATTCAGTCATTAATGATCACTCATTAACAGAGACGTTGTAGAGTTTCTGAGCAGCGTCATATAGAGTGCAGGTTGCTGTATGTGCGCTTGGCTCAGGCTTTGGCCTGCTTTGGATCCTCAGTTTCCCTGCAGGTCATTAATCATCATAAAGACAGCGGATGGCTGTAGCCGTATGCAGGCCTCTCTCTCACAGCTCATAAATCTACTGCTGCTCCACACCGAACCCAGTTTTGGGATGTTCTGCTGAGCCAGAATCATGTATGGCTGGAAAGTTTGGAGCGTCTGCTGAGTTGCAGGTGGTTCATTTGTTTCTATTAGAGCTTTACTAAATGTTGTCAGTGTTAGATGAGCAGCAAGTAAGGGATATTCTCGCTCCGCTGTGGTTTTGCATGGATTTCCATTCTGGCTCTCAGACCCACACATGGAAGCTTTATATTAAATTTATAGGTTTTCATTTTTGAGGAGAACAGAGTCAGGAACGCCTAACTATAATTATGAATAATAGGACAAGTTGTGTGGAGTTTTTGGGGAATGCTACTGCTTTACATATTTTTATACATATAAAAGTAAGAGTTTAATGAGTGGTTGCATTCTAGCCAAAGTGAAAAGATTCTCTGATATTTTCTAAAAATGACCAAAACAGCATCATATCAGTAGTCCGTATGATTCATTTGCTTGATTCCATGTGTGCTGAAGTTATACAATAGATTAGTTTTTTGAAAAAGACTGAAATTTGATTCCATTAATTCCCTGAATAGTCAAATGTGGATTGTTATAAATCCAAGTGCATTAGACCATCATACCCTTTTTGGTCATTCTTGTATTAATTTTACTTAGGACTATATAACTTTCAATATTTAATTATATTTTCCTTACTGTACTATACCTAATAAAAAGCAATACAGTAAAAATACAAAATTTTTTTAAAGAAAATTTTGTTATAGTTTGCCACTAAAACGATTTTATTTATTTATTTCGGGTGTATTTCTTTATTTATTTTAATGTATTTAGTATTTTATTTATTAATCTGGATTTTGTAGTATTGATGAATTATTTTTAATTTATTTATTTTAATTTATCTATTTATTTAAATTTACCTTACATTTTTATGTATGCATGGTGATTTATTTGGATTTATTTTTAATGTATTTATTTCTCTGCATTTATGTATGTATTAAATTAAATAATATTTTTATGGTTGTAGGGTTATTATTTATTTGTCTATGTTATTATTTTATTTATATTTCATGGTGCATTGTTTTTTATTCATATAATATTTGTATTTTTTGTTTTTGTTTGTTTATTAGCATGGCACTATTTTTTGTGTTCAACGGAAAATAAATAACAAATTTGGAGTGACTTGAGTAAATGAAAATAAAATGCGAGTAAAATGATGATAGATTTTTTTTGGGGATGAATTATCCCTTTAAGCTTTGGAACTGAGGTTCCCCATGGCTCTTCGTCTAAACTGCATCACGGCTGGTGTATGAGGAGAGCAACTACAATAGCACATATTCCTCAGAGAGAGAGAGAGAGAGAGAGAGGAGAGGGAGGAGCCAGAAGAAGAGCAGTTATTCTAAGAGCTGCTGATTGCTCCGTTCATTGCTTATTTTGTCCTTTGTTAATGCGTTGCATGCAGCTCACATCTGTTTACATGTCCTGCAGATTTCTCTTCGAGACTCCGGGGACAGTTTGAGTCGAGGGAATGACTCTTCTTGACAATTAAAAGTGAGTGTTGTTACAGCGAGACGTCTCCTCTGCCTGCCGAATCAAACTCTGTTTTTAAAAAAAGCATCAGCAGGAGTAAGAGGAAGGTTAGACTGATGCTAGCCGTGTTTTGATCGCTCTCCGAGACTGAAGGAGATCGCCTGCTGTGCATAACCGAGGGGCACATGCTCCTCTTCTGCTTAAAGGTACTTTTGTAATAAAAAAAAGGCAGAAAGGGACTCTAGAACATGAGTGCGTCTGCGAACCCATAATCAAGTGGCGACTCAAGACAATCTCAAAATTGTTTTTTGATCCTATAGTTGTAGGAAAAATATGAGCAATAGTAAGATATTTGCCTGATGAAAATTATCTTTAAATATCTCAAAACCACAATGTTTAACAAAAATGTGACAAAAATTACATTAAGTCCCTATGAAATGTTTCATTTTTTCTATTTTTTAATTTTTTACCAAATTCTGTTTTGCATTTTAATAGTTTCATTAAATATTGATAATCAAAAGCATCTCTAATTTAATTTACTAAATTATTATTATTTTATTTATTTTACTTTTTCCAGAAATACATTGTTGTGTATTGACATCTTTCTGCTAAATAAATTCTGATAAATTATTTTTCTGCTAAATATTCCTTTAAAATAATGTTTTAATAATAATTTTATTCGATGTAGCAGGAGTACTAGCATTACATTAAGTAATATTTCGGTCACGGTTTCTTCAGGTTAAACCGAACTTTTATTTTGACGGGTTGCTGTGAAGACCTTTAGGTTTCTGTTTGTATATGATATGACCATAGTTTTACTCAAAAGAAATGGAAAAAATGCTCATGAAGTGACTCTGAGATCAGTTTTAGAGGTGTTGCTCACGTGTTCATGTACTCATATTTTAAGGTAGCAGAGGCTGAAAACACCGCGAGAGTCACGCGCACTTCAGTATGTGTGTAGTAAACGAAACGGCTCGTCTTCCGCCATTCATTCCACAGAGACACACAGTACGTGCAGGATTCATATATTGTCTTTTTTGCGGCTTAATATTCACAGACACTAGACCATATCATGTTTTGATTTAAGTGTGCTGAACTACTTTTGATTTATTCAGTGGCATTCCAATTCAGTGGCATTCCGTGTTATACAGTAAATTCCATTTTTATGACTGGATTCCACAATTCCATCCACATTTTCCGCATGGCGGAAATCATAATTCCTAATTGTAGTACCAAGTTTGTTTTTGGTTTTTTTTTGCACACGCCAAGCTCGGTGTTAGAAATCATTGTATTTCCCTGCATTATGTGCATGAGGGACCACATGTGAAGAAATGAAAGCTCAACACCTGCTGTAATGCTTCGTTCCCACGGGGTGTTTAAGATGTTAATTTTCACTGTCATGAATAATTTTCTTGAATTATGTCTTGTATGCATTTTGCATCTGCATATATTTATGTTTTTTGAGACTCAAGGCCACCTGCGACTCTCTTACATTGACCTCCAAAAGCATCTGGTATCTGTTTTTTTTTTTCCAACAAAATAAATATGTCTTTAAGGGTGTGTTCACACTTGTAGTTCAGTTCATTTGGTCCGGACCAAGAAGGAAAATGATACATTTGGTCTTGGTCCACTTAGCGTTCATGTAGAGTTCGTTATTTTTTTCTTTTTAATCGAACCAAACATGACAAGTGTGAACAGAGAAAATGGGGCTATTCTAATTTTCGACTTTCTCACACAAAGAGACTTTATTAGTGACTACCCACCAATCTTATCAACCAAATAGCAACACCCTAGTGACCACCCACCAATCTTAGCAACCACATAGCAACACCCTAGTGACCACCCACAACCCCTAGCAACAACATAGCAACACCCTAGAGAACAACAAAACCACATAGCAACACCCTAGTGACCACCACCAACCCCTAGTGACCACCCACAACCCCTAGCAACAACATAGCAACACCCTAGAAACCACAAACAACAACACACCCTAGTGACCCCATCCAACCCCTAGTGACCACCACCAACCTTACAACCACATAGCATCCACCCTAGTGACCACCCCAACCTTACAACACATAGCAACATCGTATTGACCTGCCAACCACATTAACACTTCCTCGTACCACCCACAACCCAGCAACACCCTAGAGAACAACAAAACCGCATAGCAACACCCTAGTGACCACCCACAACTCCTAGCGACCACATCACAACACCCTAGTGACCAACAAAACAACATAGCAACACCCTAGTGACCACCCAAACCACATAGCAACACCCTAGTAATCACATAACAACGCCCCAGCAACTACCCGCATCCCTTAGCAACCACACTGGAATGCCCTGGTAACCACCCACCCTAGCATTACCTCGCCAGTATTAGCATGATCAGGCTCCGCTGGCGTTTTCTTCAGGAGAGTGTAGTTTTTGTAGTTTTGTCATTCTGTCTGTCAGTAATCTGTGATGAACTGGAGTCGTGCTGTGCTGCTGCATGAATCTCCACTCAGCCCTCGTCTGTTTCTTTGTGTTCTTTGACAGCCGGAGGTTTTCCGTGTTTCAGAAGATCTCCAGGCTCTGCTGTGTGTGTGTGTTAGTCTCCAGCTTTACTGTAACAGGGTTATTTGTCCTGCTCCTGCCGGACTCGTCCAGGGTTGCCGTTAACCTTGATGCCGATGTGAAGCGCAGCGGGCTCCCCGGGGCCTCAGGGAGGTTCTGGTGATTCCTCTTTGTCCTTGTGTTATTCACTCAGGCTGTCTCAAGTGTTTTACAGTGCAGGGTCATGTAGAAAAGAGGCAGTCCATGTTTATTATGAGCTTCTGCCCACTGTTTGTTTTTTTTATTTTTAATAAATAATATTTCCTCACGTCTTCTGTGAAGCTCGATAGATGTAAGAGGTTTCAAGAACAATAATTCCCTGCAGTTACGGCTGAGCCTTATGTAACGTTTTTATTTATAATGAAAATTGACTTAGAGGTGTATATATATTATATATACTATATATAAGGTAAATTTATATGTATGTGGATGTAAGGTGTATGTGTATTGTAGTGATGTGTTGTGTGTGAGCCTGGACACAACCAGTCTAAGGTTTTTTTTTTTTTTTTTAATTGAGATTTATACACCATCTCAAAGCTGAATAAATAAGCGGATCTGAGGGTGCAAAAAAATCTAAATTTTGAGAAAATCACCTTTAAAGTTGTCAAAATTAAGTCCTTGATGCAGAACTAATCAAATAATAAGTTTTGATATATTTACAGTAGAAATTACTAAATATCTTCATGAACATGATCTTTACTTCATATCCTAATGATTTTTGTCATAAAAGAAAATATAAATCGAAAAATATCCACAATTTTGACCCAACCATACAATGTATTGTTGACTATTGCTACAAATACGGGCTACTTCTGACTGTTTTATGTTGTCCGGGTCCCCACACCACACACACACACACACACCACATACTGTAGAGTCATGTATGTATGACCCTGGACCAACATTACATTGTATGGGTCAAAATGATCGATTTGTCTTTTATGCCAAAAATCATTAGAATAGAGCATATTAGAATGATTTCCTAAAGGATCATGTGACACTGAAGACTGGCGTAATTATGCTGAAAATTCAGCTTTGAAATAATAACTTTTTACAATATAGTCAAACCTCTTATTCTTTAAAAGATAGAAACTTTTTAAAGCTCACCCAAACTGCAGCTTCAAAGTCATTTGTACTAGTTGCATACTGATTTCTTATTATCTTTGTTCTATTTAATCCACATACTTATTGTGCAATTCATTTGTGATTCTGTCGTTGTGGCATCTATTTAACATATAGCCAACTTTAGAAAAATAATCAAATTTGTTTATTCTCATGATGCAATCAGTGTTATTTTAGTATTATTATATATTATAGCACTTTTTATGTTTTTTCGATTAGCATTTGTTTTATATTTTAAATCTTACTTTTGTTGTAGTTGAATCATTTTTGTATAGCTATGTGTGGGCTGTGTGTGTGTGTGTGTGTGTGGGTGTGTGTGTGTGTTTGTGTGTGTGTGCACACCCACGTCCGACTTTTTCTTTTGTTCCATCGTGAGTGGTTTCGTCTCTGTGGAGCTGATTACCCACTTAACTGTCTCTCTCTGTCTTCCTCTAACCAAAATTTGGGACATGTATTATTTTTGTGGAAACTGTGATATATTTTATTTTTCAGGACACTTTGATGAATACAAAGTCCAAAGAAAGCATTTATTTTGAAATAGGAATCTTTGCTAGCATTAGAGGAAAGTTTGTTCTGGTCCACTTTTAATCACTTTAATGTGTGCGTGCTGAATAAAAAGCTTTCCATCCATCCATCCATCCACCGTACGGTATCAAAAATGCTTCTTCTTATTGTTTATTTAATGTTAGTTATTCTATAGAAATAATTTATTCAAAATGATTTAGTAAATATAAATTCAATAGAATAATGACTTTGCATGATTTTAGTTGTTATATAGTATACAATCGAGAAGGTCAAGGCCTCTTTGGTAGGAAACAAAACTACCTACTATAGAAGATAATAGTTTATTAAACCAGTTTAGCCTTTATGTATAATGCATCATAAAACTAGTTTTAATGCATTAATTATGCATTTTAATGCACCTTATAATGTATTGTACAATATCATGAATAATTGTAACACAGTTAATACATTATAACACTTATCAATCATTGTTACACCATGCATTTTAAATTAGGTTATAATTATTTTCAACAAGATATAATGTATTACAATGCACATTATGAATAATAATAATGCATTATACCCTTTAATAACCTTTTATAATGCATTATACATAAAGCCTTCAAGTAAAGTGTTAACATAAGTCTTAAAGCAAAACAAAGCATTTGTTTTCTGAATTTGTGCCTCTAATGAAAATATGAATGGGACACTAAAGTGCACTGCATTCACTAAATGTGTCTCGTTCTTGTCCTCTTTCCAGTGATCTGTAATCTGGATTCTCACTTTTCTTTCTCCAAATAACATCTCTATTTTGTTTTCCCTTCCCCTTTCATTTCTTTCTTTCTGTGGTCATCTCTCTTTCTCTCTCTCCTCTCTCCTCTCTCTCTCTCTCTCACACACACTCTCACACTCTCTCTCTCACACACACACACACACACACACAGAGAAATAATTCAGAGTCTGTCTCTAATGGCTGCAGCAAGGCATGCTGGGAAACCATGGCCTAATACTGCTGTTAACCGCAGCCCAAATGCACTACTGAGTGAATGAAGTGTTCAGTAACAGAGATGACCGTGTCTGGAGTTTATGGAGGAAAATGAGTTTGATATGCATGTTATTTCTTTTCTAATGTGCTTTCTAGCTTTCTTTTTATCTGACGCAATCAAGCTCTTTTTTTCCACTTTGAGGAACTCTCGATATCTATTTTCTAGATATATATTTGAATTCAGCACACAGAGATGAGATTTCTAGTTTGTTGTGAAAGTTGTTGGAGTCTCCATTTCTTCCAGCTATTCATTGAAAGTGACTGTTTCTGAAGTTTCTGTGATTAATTACCCCTCATGTGATTTATTTTCTGCTTGTGACAAACTGTAGTTGAGGGCCTGATCTTCGCTGTGGGGAGGATTGTGGATCTGATGCTTCTTCTGATTACGCTGAGATTGATTTTGAGTCCAATGGTCTTCGGTTGGCAGCAGTCTGAGCGGCTAGATTTATTATTGCATAAAATCACAATGAATTATTAAATTATAGCCAATGGGGGAAATGTTGTTTCATATCTGTTCCTTTATACAAATGCACTCACAATCAAAGTCCAGCCTGGGTTTGAGTACTCTGCTCAGACTTTGTTTTCCATCTCTGTAATGAAGTGTAATGAAATGAATAAAAACAGTGAAATGCAAACTCAGAATATTATGCAAACTTGTGATAAATGTTGCAATGTCTTTGCTGCTGACCTTCAATAATCCAATTCAACTATACTAAGCTGCAAAAATGACTTTTAATTTATTTATTTTTATTGCTAAAGAGTGTTGAACTTTCTTCTCCTGTGTCCTGTTATAGCCACAATCTTTAGAACTTTTTTATATTAAAAACAAACAAGAAAGCCCTGCCTAGATTTAAACAGTAGCAACACAAAAGTAACGTCACGCATTACATAAAAAGTAACTAAGTAACATAATTAGTTTTTAGGGAGCAATGCGATATTGTAATGCATTACTTTTAAAAGTAACTTTCCCAACACTGATCATTTGAATAGCTTTATTTGAAGTATAGTTCAGATATGAAGATTTACTCGCCCCTTGTGTCTTTCCAAACTTTATTTCTTATGTGGAAGAAAATCTGTCTAATCTTTGGCAACTTTGATGTCAAACCTGTTGCAGTGAGTCTTGTTGCGTCACGTTTGAACATGCTGATATAATATATGACTGTAATAATGAAAAAATATAATTTTTTTGCTTTGTTTTTCACAAAAAGATATTGTATAGTTTCAGAAGAAACTATTTTTGACTTTTTTTGAAGACTTACATCTCCTGGTCTCTGTATACTTTATTGTATGTAAACAGCTGTATGAACATCTTTCTAAATTTCTCCTTTTATTTTCCATAGAACAACATGAGTTGATTAAAGATAACATTTTTCATATAGTGGCTTTGTCTCTCTCAAATATGCCATTCTTGCATTTTTTTGTGTGTGCATGGCATTAAAAGTTTATATACACAGCAAGCATATTAAATGCAGGTAAAGTGTCTATTTTAATGTTTCAAATAACTTTTGTGAAACTAAAATGTCAAAATATGGGTGAAATAATGTTTTTTTTTAATTCAGCATAACAGATATATTTATGTAAAAATGAAACAAGATACTTATTCTGACCTGTACTCAAGTATTAAGTAATAATACAAAATTTTACAATATTGTAAAGGATAAAAAAAAGCTTCTTGCTAAAAAATGGGTCAAACATAATGGTTTGAAGGACAGTTGCCAAGATTTGTAAAGAATTCAAATGAGAACTAATTAGCGTTTAAGTGCAGCACTGTGATCCTTAATACAGTCTTTCAGTGTTATTAATGATTCTTGTTCTAAATATGCCTGACAAGATATTGTTACTCTGAATGACATTTCAGTGGGTGTCTTCTAAATCATGCTAAAAATGTATGATAGTCATTATTTTTTGCTCAGAAAAAAATACAATTAAACCGGACACAGATGCTTGAAAGCCTTGAAAATGAGTTCTGCATCATTTCAGATCTGATGTAATATCAGCATTGTATTGTTTTTAGACCAGTTACAATATTTGTTTTGTTGTCGGACACTCTGATAAATCAATTTAAAGGATAATCTGAACATTCACCTTGCGGTCGAACTCATATTAGCCTCTCCAGCAACAGCTGGTTAACAATAACAGTGACATTTACAAAAATCAATTCAATTAGCGATAGAAGCAGATCAGTTTAGCCTTCGGTTCACCCTCAGATCCGACACCTGCAGCCCAAAAGCTCGTTTAAAGCCCTGCTCGCGGTTTCTCATTACAGACTTCAGCTGAACTGAATGAGGTCGCAGCAGCCGTTCGTGAATTCTTCCTTAAATTGCAATGTAAATTCACACCGGGGGCTGAGTAACTATTATTTAATTTGGTTGTAGGCCAGTACTTAACTTGATAGGCCTTAGTTGCACCATTTGTGCTTAACGCAAGACACAAAAGAAGACAAACAATATTTATGTTCAGTGTAGGGACAAAAAAGGTATGAAAGCTGTCACTGAGACCGGACCTTGTTCAAATGGTACAAACATGTACCATTAAGATACTAATTTAGGGGTAAAAAAGGTACAAAGGTGTACCTTTTGAAAGGGTACAACCCCAGTGACAGCTTTTGAGAGTGCTGTTATTATTGTTAAATATAATACTTATTGTAATTAATGGGGTTATTATTTAATATTTTAATGAATTAGATGTACATTTCAGGCATCTCCACTTTCATTAAAACAATCAGTGAAATCATTAAACAAACTTGCATCATATTGTTGCTATTAGAGCTTTCCTCCTTAAAAAAATGACAATTAAGTATGTAATATACTATGTCTGTTTATAAAAGTCAACCTTTCAGATGGAATCTCCGTTACCTGGGATTCCGGCTTCATTTGGTTATTCAATTATTCAATAATGCTCAAAGAAAATTGACGTAGAATAGTTGATTTATGTATTTACATTAATTGTTGTCTTAGGGTGGGGGCTCTTAACCACATCTCCTCTGTTTCTGAATTATCATTTAAGGCTCTTTTTACACCTAAAAAAATAACGATAATTAGCACCATGATCAAAGGATAACAGCGAGTCGGTTTGTTTGTTTGTTTATTTATTGTTGTCTGTTGCTTTAAATGCTGTAGAAAGGAGGATGGATTCTGATTGGCTGTCCATTTTTTATCGTTCATCAGCTGAAGAAAAATTGTTTTGAAAGTGATTCCAAATGATATCTGCCTGTCGTGTTATTGTTATAGCTTGGATGGTCGATCCTTTTAAATTAATAATTACTTTGAACTATGCTGCTATGTCCGTCCTCATAAAGTTTTCTCTAACCACTTGTGACTTTCTTTGTTCTGAAAAATATGGTGTGTTAAAAAACCTTTGTTTTGTGGAGATTACCTTTAATCAGTTTAGTCTACAATATTTACTGTTATTACATGTTCAATAGTGTAAAGGTTTTAGGTTCTACGATATTTATATGCAAATATTAATATATATTAGTATTGCATAATTATAAATCTTTGACTAGTTCACAAGTTTGAATCTAGAGATTTAGTATTGGCATACTATTATATATATTTCGTATGCATAATTTAATATAATTTTACTATCACAAGTTTATGCAGATATGTAGTAGGTGCATAAATATTTATAGAATATTTGTATGCATAATTATATATATTTATTAGTGCACAGTTTAATGCAAAGGATATTTAGTAGTGCATAATCTTTATATAAATTTCCCGTAGTTGCATATTATAAATATGTTACTAGTTCCACAAGTTACTGCTAATATTTAGCTGTAGTGCATAAGTAGTTAGATAAAATTTAGTATGCATAATTATATAATATTTACTATTGCCCATTTAAAATGCCCAGATATTTAGTAGTGCATAATAATTATATAATATTTAGTAGTGCATAAGTTTAGTGCATAGATATTTAGTAGTGCATAATAATTATATAATATTTAGTAGTGCATAAGTTTAGTGCATAGATATTTAGTAGTGCATAATATTTATATAATATTTAGTAGTGCATACGTTTAATGCATAGATATTTAGTAGTGCATAATAATTATATAATATTTAGTAGTTCAACTACTTTTAATTGCATAAATAATTTATTATGGCTATAATGATATAAATTAGGTATGCACCAGTTTGTGCAAATATTTGTATGCATACTTTTTATTAATATTTAGCTAGTTTCCCATAAGTTTAATGCAAAATTTAGTATGCATAATTCTATAATATTTAGTAGTGCACCATTTAGTTCATAGATATTTAGTATGCCTAACTATTTTAATTTAATTATTTAGTAGTGCACAGTTTACTTTCTAGATCTCTTTAGTAGTACAATAGTTTTAATGCACACGACTTGAGTTGTAAAGGCCAGCTTTGCAGCCATCCTCAACTCTTTACTAACCTAGTTCCCAAGTTAAAGAGTAAAGAGTCGAGGGTGTGTTTAGTGTGTGTGGTGAATTCTGTCACACTGCGTGAAGTGCACTCAGAAGTATAATTATGCAGGTTCCCACAAAGGCATAAATTCCTCTCATCGATGTCCACAATATTTGAGCAAGCGCCCCTCCCCGCAGGCCAGCACAGGTGTTTCGGATAGTCTTGCGTTTCTCCCAATAAGTTTTTTTTTGTCAAAATGAATGGATGGCCAACTACTGCGCCTTCTCTGCCCTCATTTCTTTCTCCTCCCCTTCCTGAAACATTGTGTGCTCCTGGCTCTTCTCGTTTCAACTTTGCTTCCCGTCCCCATCATTATTAGAATGACTGTTGGGAACCGAGTGGCCGATGTTGAAATTCTGGTCAATATTCATTGTTTGCTAGTGCATTCCTGTCAAACAAACAGACTTAAACAAGAATGATTGCATCCCAGGTATCATTCATTTACATTTATGCATTTGCCAGATGCGTTATAGTTTTGTTTTCAGTATTTATTCAAAAGTGATTTACATTGCATCAAGCTAAATTTTTATTCAGTTCATATACCTAACAGTTTTCCAGTCAAAATTTTGGATGCCCCTTTTTAAAATGTTGGAAAATATGCATAATTAAAAATCATGAAATAGTGCAAATGTAACGCTAGGGAGTGACTTAAATATATTATTCATATACAAGTGGGTCAAATCGATTATTAACACGCTCACCCATTTTTCTGAGTAAATCTCTTTTTTTAAAGTGCTGTTGACATGAAAGTTTCAATTCACCAATGTGTGAATATAATATATATCTATATATTCCCAAGCTTCGAGAAAATCAAGAAAGGTTTTAACTGAAAGCTGACAATATATTGTTAAGATATATAGAGGCTATATACGTAATATATCTACCCAATCTCCAAGAAAATTACAATCCAACTTGGAAGTGTTCAAGGTGTATTTTTTTGCCTTATGACGGTTTTGTTTTGTCGTAGATATTTGCTACAAAACTCATTCCGCCCCTTTCGATCACAAAAACACATTACAGATGGGTGTCAACGTCTTACTGAAGAGACCTCCCCTCCCTCTTCAACACCAAACTCTCTTTATTCTCTCTTCACACGCTCTTCTCTCTATCGCTCGTGAAGACGTGTGATTATTCTGTGTTTGTGTGCGCTGCTCTCCAGATCTACAGCTGATGGATTGTGGGTAATGGCTCCTATGATGATGATGTCCGTTCTGGGGATCTGATGTATTCTTTACAAGCCCGCCTCACTTCTTGTTCGTCTCCTAGACAGCACTCACTGGCGATTGAGCTTTTTTCATTTTCTCCTGGAAATTTCAACCGTGTTTTGTTTCTGGTACATGAATAGTATAATTTTTTTTTATTCAATAATTTTTTTTTAAAATAGTTTTTTTTTAATTTTTCAGTTAAATTTTTGGTTCCAATTTTAGTAATTTGTTGCGGTTTTGTCATTTTATTATTTATAAATGAGTAAAAAAATTTTTTTTTTTTTTAAATTACATCCAGAATAATAGCTAATGATTATGTTTCCCTGCAGCAACTAGCTGAATAAAATAAAAAATACTTATCGTTGTTATATATTTATTTTATTTTCACTTTATTTTTATTTTCGTAACAAGCTAAATTTTCTGTATGATTTTAATTTTCTTTTCAGTGTAAGGAAGTTAAATAGTCAGCAATAGTCAACGCATTTCGCCATATCAAATTCTCATAGGTAATTTTTATAGCCAACATTGGCAATCCTTTATACTTTACTTGCCTTTTGATTGCATTTAATGATTTTTCAGAGAGACATTTGAGATGTTAACATGTAACTTAAAAGGCGACAAGCATCTTCGTTTCTGAGCATAAAATCCAATCCTCCCTCCCTGGAAGAATGATTATGTTTCTATTATCGTTTTGATAAATATGAATTATTTCGCTTTGTTATATTTCAGTTTTAGTTTAATTGTTGTTGGTATTGATTTATGGTGATTATGAATTGCTTTGGCATTTTTTTTTTTTATTATATTATTATTTTTTTTATATTCCGTCCTTTAGGATTTATTTCTTTTTATTTCGGTATTGTTTTTTCTAGTTTTATTGCTTTTCGTTACTTATTTCAGTTAGTTGCCAAAGCAACATTTCCAAATTTCACTTAATATTTCATCTAATATTTATCATTTATTTCAGCTTTATTTCAATTAGCAAAACCATTTTTAATACTTTTAGTTTAGGTGAACAACAATAGCCTGCTTGAAAAGCAGAGCAGCAAAAATCTCAATTCGCTCTGAAACGTCAAACGAGTCTGTAATGAGATCATTAAACCAGGGCTTACGGCTGCGGCGTTTTTAAAGTTTGAAGAACGTCGTTTAACTGACCTGTTTGCTTATGAGCGCAGTCCCTTGAAAATGTGTCATCTCATTATTTCCATGAAAAAGACATGAAATGCGTGACGGGACGCAGAATAGACTTCCATGAATGGAGAAGTGTTTACCTGGAGGAAACTGTTATTGCGCGAAGGTTTCTCTTTCACATCAGAGGAGACTTAATGAAGTACTCAGATGTGAGTCAATCAAGAATTAACAAACAACTTCATCCAAATGAGTCATAGTTGTCATACAGTATAGAGCTGTAACATTAATGTGAACAGCAGATCATTTGATGATAAATGTTTGAGTTCATATTGAGATTCACTCGACATAATTAATCTAATGTCAGCCAGATGTGTTGGATAAATTAAGCGTTAGCGTTACTTCTGGCAGGTCACGTGAGTCAAGCTGATCAGCTAGATTCTTCTCAGCTGATCCCTCTACCTATGAATAGACCCCTATCGGCGCATTCCTATATACTCTATCAGTATTATTCAGCAGCTTTCTCAGCTTGCTCCGAGCCATTGCCCCCTCCTTCCCCACCCTTCCTTTCTCGCCACAGTCCGGGACTTAGCGTCTTTCGATATCGCTTTCTAAGCAGGGACCTCCTTTTCTGAATAAAGTGTTACCCTTAAAATCCTTAGTACTTAATGATATTGCCTTGTTCTTGTTCGTGTTAGACTAGGGGGTATTAGTCGGGCGTCTCCGACTGCTCATTCATATGAGCATCTGCATGGGATGGCAGGGAGGTTTTTTGTTCCCGAACAGAACCTAGCACGACCGCCAAACCAAACCTTATGCGTAGTATCTATCATTTTGACGATAGTGGTCCTGACAGAACTGATAGACGCTCACAGTTTTAACAGCAACCATGTGTTTGTGTTTGTGGTCTGGATTCTGAATGTGTGCAGAGATTTACATTACTCACCAAGGCTGCATTTATTTGATCACAAATACAGTAACCACTTTTTTTTTGAATATTATTACAGATATGTTGAGTATCGTTTAAAATATTTATTTATTCCTGTGAGGGACAGGAATAGCTAAAAGAACAGAAAAGAACTTAAAACAGATTAACAATCGCCTTTAGATTTATTCAAAATGCCTTCTATGTACCATGCATGACCTATGTCAATTATGTGTAAGCGCAGATAGATGTGTCAATACAGTTTTTTATGAGTTAAAATTTATAAAAACATTTTCAGCAAAACTCTTCTGCTCACTATAGCTGCATTTATTTGATCAAAAATACAATCAATTGTGAATATTTATTCAATTTAAAAATCGCGGTTCATACATGTTAATAATATGTTAAAATATAATTTATTTCTGTGATGCGCAGCTGTCTTTTCAGCATCATTACTCCAGTCTTCAGTGTCACATGATCTTCAGAAATCAGTATAATATGCTGCTCGAGAAACATTTCTGATTATTATCAATGTTGAAAACAGCTGTGATGCTTCACATTTTTGTGGAAACCGTGATACATATTTTATTTTTCAAGATTCTTCGATGAATAGAAAGTTCGAAAAGAACAGCATTTATTTGAAATAGAAATCGTTTGTAACATCATAAATGTCTTTACTGTCACTTTTGATGAGTTTGAAATTGAGGGAAAAATAGCATGAGCTTGTATAAGTGTGGTCTGGTAATACTGTTGTTCTCTCTCGCTTCTCTTACACACACATTGTTTCTCTCTTTCTTTGTTTCTCAGAGTTTGTGTGCTGTTCAATTACTCTCTTTAACAGCAGGGCTGAAGCTCTGGCTCTGCTCCCTGGAGAAACGGCCGGCTGTACTGCGGACCGTCTGCGGCCCTATGATATTCCTCAGACATGCTTACTGAGCAGGTTTTCCGCCGCTCTTCTCCTCTTCTCTCTCTTTCTTATCAAAAAATTGGATTCCCTTTCCTCTCTCTGTCTTTTCTTCTCTAAAACACGCTGCTGACATTCCCTGTGTGCCATACAACAGCTAAACTCTTATTCTTCAAGAAACTTTTTCTTATATAATGTGAAGAATTATGCTTGTGTTCCAGTCACTTTCTGTTAATCAAAGAATCTTCAAAAAATTCATATTGATCACGGTTTTCACAAAAATATTGGGCAGCACAACTGTTGAAACAAAATGTTTCTTGAGCAGCACATCAGAATGATTTCTGAAGGATCATGTGACACTGAACGATGCTGAAAATTCAGCTTTGAGACAGAATAAAATAAGTTCACCATATATGCTCATAGAAAACTACAACAGCGATTTTTTAAACTTAATAAGATTTCACATGTTTACTGCAAAGCTTCTTCTTCTGATCCCGAAATGGGCAGCTTGGTCACACAGAACAGAAGAAAAACTTGGAATAACATGAGTACATGATGACAGACCTGATGTGATTTCAAGCAGTGTCACGTGTTCTCGAACCCGCTGCGTCTCCTGCTCGTCTGTGAAGTGTTTTAAAGAGAGCGTCTTAAGTGCTTTATGTTAAATTAGTATGTAGTGAGTCGTTGACCACCTGCCACGTCTCTTTATTGGTAAACAGCAATCAGTGTCTTAACGTGCGTCGAGAGAGCAACACTCGAGGCCTGATGCAGCTCGTGCATTAACGCTAACGATAATGAGGGGAAACGGAGCTAAAGCATCGCACAAACATTTAACTACAGGCATTCAGAGAAACGATCTCGATGGCTGCCGATACAGGACCAGAGATGGAGAAGAGTTGTCTGTTCAAAAAAAAAAAATGCTGCGTGAATTAGGATGTGCTGAGTGGTTGCATAACAATGCATTTGCAAAGGTGTTTTGAATGGATACTAGGGGGTTCTAAGTAGTTGCTAGGTGGTCTCTTTCTGCATAAAAATGCTACTTGATATAGGATGTTCTGAGTGGTTGCTAGAGCATAACTTTGCAGTTGCTAAGGTGTTTTGGATGATTACTAGGGTGTTGCTAGGGGTCTGTAAGTGGTTGCTAGGTGGTTTCGTCCTGCAAAAAAAAAATGCTGCATGAATTAGGATGTTCTGAGTGGTTGCTAGGGCATAACTATGCAGTTGCCAAGGTGTTCTGGATGGTTACTAGAATGTTGCTAGGGGTTTGTAAGTGGTTGCTAGGTGGTTTCTCCTTGCAAAGAATGCTGCATGATATAGAATGTTTTGAGTGGTTGCTAGGGCATAGCTATGCAGTTGTGTTAAGGTCTTCTGGATGGTTACTAGGGCGTTGCTATGGGGTTCTAATGGTTGCTAAATTGTCTCTTACAAAAATGCTGCATGATATAGGATGTTCTGAGTAGTTGCTAGGACATAACTATGCCGTTGTTAAGGTCTTCTGGATGGTCACTAGGGTGTTGTTAGGGGGTTCTAATGTTTGCTAGGTGGTTTCTTGCAAAAATTCTACATTATATAGGATGTTCTGAGTGGTTTCTAGGGCATAACTATGCAGTTGTTCAGGTCTTCTGGATGGTTACTAGGGTGTTGCTAGGGGTTTGTAAGTGAAGTGAAGTAAAGTGACGTGTGGCCAAGTATGGTGACCCATACTCAGAATTTGTGCTCTGCATTTAACCCATCCAAGTGCACACACAACGTGAACACACACCCGGAGCTTAGTGCTGCGAGTGGTTCTCCGCGCAAAAGAATGCTGCAGATATGGTGTTCTGAGTGTTGTTGCTATGCAGTTGCTAAGGTGTTCCAAATGGTTACTAGGGAGTTTTAAGTAGTTACCAGGTGTTTTCTTCCTGTCTGTCATCAAAAGAGTCACTCTTTAATGTGCGTCTGTGAGATTTTTTTCATGTGTTTTATTATGCAGCGGGTGGCAATTGTAAGTCTGATCACTTAGTAAAGTAACAAAGTGATTTGAGGAATAATTTTCATACTCAGTGTTTGTGGTTTATGCAAATCATTAACACTAAGTATAAGCAACCAGCTAATTTAAAGGGCAACATTTCTCTTCACCAATAGTTTTGAGAGTGATGGAGAATTATTGAACACAGATGAGATGGTGAGATCTAATGGGCTGATTATCAGACGGCTGACGTGTTTCTCAGAAGCATCAATTAACAGAGCTGTCGGCTCACCACAGACAGACAGAGGTGCTCGTTTCTGTGAAACTGTCCAGCACACACTCCAGAGGTTCATGGCCTTTATCAAATGAAGAAAAGAAGAGTGAGACTCCCATTAATTCAGGTCATTGTGACTCTCTTTGAATTGTATGTGGAGAGAAGTTTGGGGTTGAGTTTGTAATGCTTTTGAAAGAAATCTCTTCTGCTCACAAAGGCTGCATTTATATGATCAAAAATACAGTAAAATTGTGAAATATTATTCCAATTTAAAATAACTGTTTTCTATGTGAATATACTGTAAAATGTAATTTATTTCTATGATGCAAAGCTGATTTTTTTATCATCATTACTCCAGTCTTCAGTGTGTGGAAGCTTGTTTCTGCCACTGAATAAAAAATAAAAAAGGACTTTTTATCTCACAATTCTAGATAAACTTCTAAAATTCTAGGGATAAACTCACAACTGTAAGAAAATAGTATTTGTTTCAGAACTGGAATCGCAATTATAAGTTTTTATCTCGCTATTCTGAGAAAAGACGTCAGAATTGCTTATAGCTTACATTATATCTACCATTCTGCTTTATAGACTCCAAAGTCACAAGAGTTTAATCTTGAAATTCTAAAACAAGTCCGATTGTGAAATAAAAGTCATGAGTACCTTATTCAGTGGCATAAACGGCTGTTCATATCAGCCATTGTCACATGATCCTTCAGGAAACGTCAAAGTGCAGCATTATTTGAAATAGAAATCTATTGTCATTATAAACATTATCATTATTATCATTTATTATTTTTTATTATTATTATTATCAAATTAGTGCATCCTTCCTAAACAAAATTAATTTCTTTCAAAAGAAAAAAATATAAAAAATGATTATGCATTACTGTGAACATTTGTTGTTTTTGCTTTCAGGGACGAGTCGGTGATTTTCTCTATGTAATGTCACAGATGGAGCTTAACGTTATTTAAATTGCATTATTCGTCTGTCTGAGCTGTGACACAAAGGGTAGCGAGCTGTTATGTTCTAATCCAGCCCGTACCGATACAATTCCCCCTCTTTCTCCTGTCAGTTCTCCACCGTCCCGTCTAATAAAGGTGAAAACTTAAGCTCTAAAGGCGTCTAAAAGGTGTTTATCAGTTTCCCAGCAGGGTTAAATATTCCTCAGTCTTTAGATTCTCCTCGTGTCACGCTGTTTAGCAGCATCTCCTGAGGAACCTTCTCATGACTGACTACAATGAAAACAGTGTGTGATCAAAGACAGCTCTCTCTAACACACACACACACACACACACACTGTGTGCTCCCATTGGAAACAGATTGATGTTTCAGACTGTTGGAGGTGTTATTGCTTTGAGAGTGGTTGTAGCAGAGCCGCACAAACACACACTCACAGTCGCTCGTACAGCAGCACACGTGTCATTCATGATTTTATAGCCTTCACTCATGAGTGATTCAATCAATAAAGAGCTTTAACAGACTATTTATTTCACTGTGTGTGTGTATAATGACATGGGTACTACAGTGTAAACATGGTTTATGAGGACACTTACTGTGTCCCTGCAAAACAAAAGGCTTAAAACATACAAAACGGTGTTTTATGAAATTCAAAAATTGCCAGTAGTTTTCTGTGAGGGGTAGGGTTGGTGTAGGGCGATAGAAAATAAAGTTTGTACAGTATAAAAACCATTACGCCTATGTAGAGTCCCCGTAAACCACAAATGCAAGTGTGTGTGTGTGTGTGTGTGTGTGTGTGTGTACGTGTGTTTTTTTAGTAAAATGCTATAATTATAACAAAAAAAAAAGTTAGAATAAAATGTTATTATTTGTATTATTTAGCAATAACCATACAGCCATCCATTATAGATAAATACATGTTCAGCCATCTTAATAATATACTACTACTACATGTTTATTATTATTATTATAGTAGAAAAAAAACCTAATTATTTGCAGAGAAATCTACGTAATTCCCATACTCCTACTTCTAAAAATATTATAATTTTTGTTTTTTTTTTGGTTTTTAGTATTTGTTTGTTATTTTTAGATTTTTATATGCAATTTTTTTTCATTGGAACAACTATTCTTTTGAATTGGCATCATATTTAGGCCACAGGTTAGTGACTGGAGATCTAGTTCATGTTAAATAGCTGTTTATTCACAGTGGTAGAGTATTAAGTCTCCTGCTTGCCAGTCCCTGATCGTTTAACCTCTACACCACGGCACAGATGTCAGCGGCACTCGTTTCTGGTGACCTTTAAAAAGTCATTAGAGGTTTGTGATGATCAGCTGTCATTACTGGGATGGTAATATCTTCCCCCGTGTCATAATGAATTTAAAATGTCTCATCATCATCATTGAAACAGTAAAACAAACCCATTGTGTCCCTGGCTGTTGTTAGATGCAGAGGAGGGGCGTCATATTGGTTCCTCTCACAGCGATGATGATGATGATGATGATTTGGGCGGCTATATTTAGATTGTCTCTGTTCAAACTCCCCACAGGCTGCTTTTATTATGAAGAATCCAAATACAGAATTAGAGCTTCAGGTGGAGTCCTGAAACTCTACAGACTGCCATGTGCTTCAAGACAGTGTCTGTGTTTCCACCTGAAGCTCTTCGTTTCATCTGTGTTTATGTGTACACACACACACACACACACACACACACCGCAATACACACACACACACACCCACACACACCACAAAGACGTCAAGAATAAGATAATGCATTGCACAAGTATACCGAAAATGAATGCACCTTTCTATACAACATGACTAAAGACACACCTTCCCGAAAATGTGCTGTTTACTACTCCTGTAGTGTATGAATGCAAATATACTTTATTATTGAACATTGATGGATGAACACATTTTGTGGGAAAGTTTTTGTTTAATGATCTTGTAAATGCATGAAATGAAACATTTTGAACAAAAGGCAATAATGTGGTTTGCATATTATCTACAAGTTAATACAAGTTCAAAACAATCACTTCAGCAACATTTGTACTATTAATTTCTTTACAAAATAATTTATTTTTGTTTAATAAATACAATGTCATTAAAATATGGTAGTATCAATAAATAAATAAATGAGTAAAGGTAACAATAATGTTTTAATAATGGCTATACAATAGTAACAATAAATAGGAACTTATGCATTACATATGATGAATCATATCATATCATATTTTTCATGATTAATATCATATTGTTGTGCCTTTAGTCCAACAGCAAGGGCACTTTATAGCACAAATACACTTTTATGTATTCTGTAGTTTTTCTTTTACATATTCTTTAGTTAGAATTAGTGCTGTCAAATGATTATTCGCATCCAAAATAAAAGTTGTTTACATATTATATGTATGTGTACTATGCTTATTTATCGTGTATATATAAATACACACACATGCAAATATATATTTGAAAATATTTACATGTATATACATTTATATATTTATATTTTATATTATATATAAATATATTAAATATATAAACATATCATATTTTAAATATATACATGCACGTGTTTGTATTTATATATGCATAATAAATATACACAGTACACACTCATATATTATGTAAACAACTTTTATTTTGGATGCGATTAATCGTGATTAATGGTTTGACAGCACTAGTTAGAATACAGGTTTGAAAAGAGTAAATAATCATTTTTAAAAAATGTTTTAATTCAGTTTTTTTATATCTTAATTTAACTTGTTTTTGTACTTTTAATTTAAGAATAATTCCGTTGTGCATTCAAAGTTTATGAATTTGTGAATATGCTCATCTGTAATCAAGCCAATAATTAAAGCGGCATGCTTTGCATACTTGCAATAACAAATTAAATTAGATTTGCATTTAAAAAATAAAACCACAAAGACATTTGGGGATGCTTGGGACTTTTTAAATCAGAGCATTTCAACAATATATTCATGCTGAAACTACAGAATATAGCTTGTTTCCTGTCTTTATATGAATGCATTTTAGCTATGAAAGCTCAAAAAAGATGGATTTATTTGCATGTTCATTACATATAACGTTAAAAACAAGATGTATTTCTACCTTCTGGAAATGTTCCTTCTCAAGAGAGACTTTTCATTATTTTTACTGAAAAACAACACTAATATGCTGTTTATGAAGAGGATTTTGTTCAGAGCTGATGCTGTGTAGTTCAGTATATGAGTGTGTTTGTTTGTGTATTTGGAAAGCACTTATGAATTAGTTAGCCCTCTCTGGTTCAGATTAAATGTTTGCAGGTTGTGTTTCACTCAATGGCAGGAAACACGCTGTCGAGCCAGATTGGCTTATCGAGTCGAGCCAGCTTGTTTTCAGTGTTTGAGTGGCTCTTGTTCTCTGGTGCTTCAGCTTCAGGCAGCTGAGAAACTGCTGCGGTCTGATTAGAGCACAGATACAGATTTATTTATTTGACATTTATGTGTTGTTGCATAGCATTTCTTTGTATTTTTCAAGAAAGCATAAGCACAGCTAAATTCTTGCACTTACAGGACAGTTCACTTGATGATATATCGCTAAGAACTTAAAGGAATAGTTAAACCAAAAATGAAAATTTGCTAAAAATGTCCTCACCCTCAGGACATCCAAGATGTAGATGAGTTTGTTTGTTCATCAGATTTGGAGAAATGTAGCATTGCATCACTGTCTCAGCAATGGATGCTCTGTCGTGAATGGGTTCCGTCATAATGAAGTACAACGCTGATAAAAACATCACAATAATCCACAGCACTCCAGTCCATCAGTTAACATCTGGAGAAGACAAATACATCATTAAGATGTTTTTAATTTAAAACTGATGCTTCCGGCTAAAATATGAGTCCATAATCCATAATAACACTTCCTCCAGTGAAAAAGTTAAAATCCTGTTGTCTCTCACATCAAAATCCAGCCACATATTAGTTTAGAGCTGTTTTGGCTTGTAAACAGAGATTGATCTGTGCAGATTTCTCTCCTGATTCAGACCAGACCACTTTTCACTGGAGGAAGCGTTATTATGGATTATGGACTCATATTTGAGTTAAAAACATCTTAATGCTGGATTAGTTTCAGCTTCTGTCTTCTCCAGATGTTAATTGATGGACTGGAGTGGTGTTGATTACTTGTTGTGGATGATTGTGATGTTTTTATCAGCTGTTTGGGTGCCTCTCATTCTGCGGCACCCATTCACTGCAGAGCATCCATTGATGCTACATTTCTCCAAACCTGATGCAGAAACAAACTCATTCCTAATCTTTGATGGCCTGAGGATGAGCACATTTTCAGCAAACTGTTTTTCATATTTGGACTGAACTAATTCTTTAACACAAATCCATGTATAACATAGTTCTAAACATCCATTAATATGGCTTCCTTTTCATCAGTCTCTTGGTTTGTGTTTAACAAATCCCAGAAGATTTACTCAAGGCTGGCATTAATCACTAGCTCAGGGCCGTCCACACAACCCACTGATTTAAAATTTTAGTTTGCACTTCAATAAATGCAACATACAACTTCTGAAGTTTAATCATTCATCACAGATGTGTATGATTAACAATTAAACACTGTCCGCATGAGTCAACAGGCTGGATTTTTAATCATCTCTTACAATAAGCAATATGTTCACCATGCATCAGCAAAGAATCGTTAATGATTGATTTGATTTTTTTACAGTCCAAGCTTTGCTGTAAGTAATGAGCTGTAAAGTTTGTGCACCATGAAATATCCTGTAAATGTAATTACAACGATTGAGTGTAATTAAGTGCAGCAATAAAGGATGTATCATAAGTTAATTAAAGTTGGGAATGTAAATGAAACCCCAGTGTATAAAAAAATAATTAAAATAGAAGCGTTTACACTAGTGATGTGAGACATTTTGTTCCACTTATACATTGGAGCTGGTTTTAGGACAGTTTGAGAAAAGGTTAAAGGTCACCATCTGAGGGGTCAGCAGGGCAAACTGAAGTTTTTAAGATTTTAAGAGGTTTGTTTTAGCTTCTTATTAGTGCTGCTGTCGATCGATTAAAAATAAACGAATTACTTACACATTTTTCTGTGATTAATCGCATATTAATATATTTATATTGTCATAATTTCACACTGAATCTCCACAACAAAGATGTTTTTGAAGATATATTTTAAATGTGTGTTTAATAGCATCAATAGTGTTTAAGGCCAGTATCATTGATCCCAATACTGCTACTGATGTCTCTATTAAACGCATTTCCGTTATAAGTATAGGCTTTGAACATTGCATACGTTTAAAGCTATATGTTTAACATAGGTTTTGGAAAATAAAGAACTTGTAATTTTAATGAACTTAAACAATCTTCCACATAAACTGTGTGAAAATGCATCTTTATTCAAGCTACAAAAGTTAATCAGCGACTAGAACAGTCTAAGGATTTCTCTTTATCTTTTGTTGTCTGATTTCCATCAATGACAGACTGCAGCAGGTTTTACTTTAAAAGCAGCGCTGTCTCTTTAAATCCTTACACACGTGAAGCGGATCTGACACACATCCGGTTTTCTCCAAACTCTTTGAGGTCATTAAGGACTTTTTACCTCATGTGTTTACGAGGTCACTCGCTAGAAACGGGCATTTTGACAAAATTGTGTGCGCGCTGCCCTAAGCGGCGTTCTGTGCACAGAACCGAATTTACTTCTCTTTTACGTCTTATTGTGCTTGATAGTGTGTACAGTAGCCTGTATAGTCTACTGTAACACTAGTCAAATGATGCTAGGAACAATGGATAATTCCGTTAAATATTTTTAACACAACTGAAGAACAAATAAAAATAAAGAAGTAAAAAGCAAATGAGGCACTGGCCAAAAGTTCTGAAAACAAAGAGAGTTTTGCCCTGTAGTGGTAATTACCGGTGTGACAGATGGCTTGAGATGCCTGCGCTTCTGTGGTGAACAGAGTGACACACTTCACACGCTTATGTTTATCATTCACTCTGCGTCTCAGTGCATCCTGAGCCAGACTCATAACACTGTGGCTCTCTCAATTGAGTCACAGGCAGATCTGCAGTCCTGACTCAGTGTTTTGCATTTAGATGATTGAATTATTTTAATGACTCAATGCATCATGGTCAAATATGTTATTAAAAACTGTTCAAAAGTTTGGGGTCAGTAAGATTTATTCAAATAATACTTTTATTTGAAAATATGCATTAAATTGTTCAAAAGTGGCATTTTAAAGTGTGACAAAAGATTTCTATTTTTTTAATAAATGCTGTTATTTTGAACGTTCTATTCATCAAAGAAACCTAAAAAAAATCTACTCAGCTGTTTTCAAAATAATAAAGCATCCAACTGTTTTCAACATTGATGATAATCAGAAATTTTTCTTGAGCAGCAAATCTGCATATTAGAGTGATTTCTGAAGGATTATGTGATACTGAAGACTGAAGTAATGATGCTGACAATACAGCTTTACATCACAGCAATAAATTACAATTTAAAATATAATAAAATAGAAAACAGCTATTTTGAAATTGTAATAATTTTTACAATTTTCACTGTTTTTATTTCATTTTTTATTTATACAATTCAGCCTCGGTGAGCAGAAGACTCTTATTTTAAGCACATTAAAAAATCTTGCCTATCCCAAATAATGTTAAATCAGAATTTTTTTCAGAATATTTTTTTCAAAATATTTTTTTTGTTTCAATGCCCAAACTTAGCAAACAATAAAAAATACAAATACACACACACACACACACACACACACACACACCACACCACACACCACACACCATGTTTTTTTCCATGTTTTATGGGGACATTCCATAGGCGTAATGGTGTTTATACTGTACAAACCGTATTTTCTATTGCCCTACACCAACCCTACCCCAAACCTACCCCTCACAGGAGACTTTCTGCATTTTTACTTTCTCAAAAAACGAATTCTGTATGATTTATAAGGTTGTTTCCTCATGGGGACCAAAAAAATCCTTGACTACAAGGACAAGGATTTTGGATATTGCTATCTTTGTGGGACATTTTGTCCCCATAACGTGATAAATACCAGGTACACACAAACACACACACACACACACACACACACACACAGGTTTTACATTTGTGAAAGTGGGGACTCTCCATATGCGTAATGGTTTTTATACTGTACAGACCGTATGCCCTACACCAACCCTACCCCTAAACCTACCCTCACAGGAGACTTTGTGCTATTTCCGATTTTCAATACACTCCATTCTGTGTGATTTATAAGCGTTTTGAAAAGTGGGGACATGGGGTAATGTCCTGAAAAGTCACCTTCTCCTTGTAATACCTGTCATACCTTTGTCATTATACTAATTTATGTCCTCATTGTCCCAAAAACGCACCCACACACACACACCCACCACATGAGAAACTCACTCCACATAGTAGGACAGCATGTCCTTCCATCTCTCTTTTTTTTGCAACAGTAGAAATTCAAAAACCTTGTTAGAGATTTCTTTTTAAATTAAATGTACCCTGGATTAAAAAAATGTGACATCTAGCCCCGGTCTGCCCTGTAACAGTTTTAAGTAACCCAAACCATACGTGCCCTAGTGTCTCGTCTCATAGGCAGCCGTTATTGCGGTTGGCTCGGGCTGCGATCGGGACAGTTGGCGTCCGCTCCGCTGAAGACAGATTTGGCAGAGATTGAACAGGAAGCTGGCAGAGCCGTGTGTGATTAAACAGGAAACAGATCCAGGCGTGAGTGCATGAGTGGATGAGCGCTCGAGTAATCCCACAGTCTCCGGCGCCAAAACCCCTCCAAACACACCAGGATCAATAATGTGAATCAGAGCTTCAGAAACAGCTTTAGAGAGCAGAGAGCTGATCTATGACGACTGAGTAAATGTCTGTACATCCAGCTACATCAGTCTGTAGACCTGTAGGTCTGTACAACAAGCCTAAAAAAAGTTCATTTGATAAAATTATGTTTGTCGAAACAATTAATTTCAGTTCCTGTGTGACTTGACTTAATTACAGATCCATTCCCAATTTAGCTTGGCAACAAAAATGATTAATGTAGTCTCAGCACAAAATGTTTGTTAACTTAAATTTAACACAAAACACCCATTTTAACAAAGTAATTTGAACAAACTGTAAATGTAGCCTATTTTATAAAAACAGTAGAAGCTGAATTTCTGCTAATATATTTAATGTACTTTCTAAGTGCTTCAAATTAAACTGATCGTTCAAAGATTTGATGCCTCTAACTTTGAGAAATGCAGTTCTTCCACAAAATCCCTCATGGTTCAGAAATGAATTGATGAGAAATGTTTGCGTTCAAAGATCTTAAACCTTTTGGTTGCATATATTTAGTATCTTCGCAAATCTGAGCACAGTGGTGAGATTTCGTCTGAAACTTTAGAAAGATGTCTGATTACTAGGGTTTATTTTGTTGTTTGTTTGTTTGTTTCAAGAGAAACTTTTCAGAAGCAGAAGCTCTCCATTTAATTGCATCGCTGTCTAGGAAAAACTATTTATTGAAAAAATTTAAAAGACACCCTTAGTGATTTTTCATTCCTGTGGGAAAGCTTGTGTAACTAAACAAAAGCAGGCTGGAGATGTTTGTTTAGTTTATTGTGCATTATTAATAGCAATAAAAGCATCGCGCCGGTGTAGAATCCGACTCTTGACCTGAACAGAGTTCTGCACTCATTTAATTTCATTGTTTCTGTGAATCTGCATCAAACCCTGTGATTAGTTTTGTTTTTATGAATTACTCTACTCACAAACTGTCCCAAATAATAAACACAGTTTAGCACTTTAGCTGCTTTTGCATCCCACAGCAAACTGTATTATGTAAAATAACGAGCTCTCAATAGAAACTCGTTACAGGACGAGTTTTTCCACGGGCTTCTTACAGTATTATTTTTTTTCTCACAAGAAAATCTCCTGTAGCCAGTAGAAAAGAAAGACCTTCTTTCAGTGAACCTGACAGAAATAATTAGCTGTAATGGTGGATGGTCTGAAATGTGTGAAGTCATTAGTGTCTCCAGAAACAGATCTGAAAAAAATGCTGTATGTTTGAGTTTGTGCACGTATAGCTCCTATAGAGAGCTGTATTGATTATGGGTTGTTTGTTGTACTTGCCGTCCCCCTCAGAGTTGTTCAGTGCTTATACCAGAAACATCGTGAATGTGTGCATGCAGGATCACAGCAATCACAAGCCAAGAGTAAAACGCCTTCAAATGTGGCCAAAATCTTTAATGATTTCACAGTTTAGTTGTTAGTTTTTTCAAGTTGACACATCTTGCTGCTTCTGATTTTGTTTTAACTCTACTTAACATTTTCATCATCTAGTTTGTTCAATAAGTTCACTTAATGAGAGAATTTGTCCCTTCAACTTAAAACCATATGTTGGATCAATTCTATAACAATATTACATTCTCTACAACATTTATCATGAAGACAGCTGCAGACAGATGTTTGTCTCACGATCTTGGTGAGTTTCTCTGCAAAATTTGAAAATTTCGTCAGAAGGGTACTAAACTTTGGTTTGGCACTTGCCATGTGCGTGCACACACACAAACAAGTGGAAACAAATGGGGGGAAAAAATGGAAACAAATATCCTAGTGGAAACTTTCCAGCAAAATGTTGCTGGAAGTTAATTTTTGTGATATCAGCCTCAAATTTGGAACACAACTTGTTTAGAGTATTTCACATAAAATGTAAAAATATTTTCATAACAATAAGCAAACATATGTAACTTTTTTTTTATTCCACTTTTTTAAAAAGAGACCAAACTTATATGCTTCAAAGCTTTTGCGAAAATATAAATAAGTGTCTAAAAGATAATAAATAGATCACAACTACTGCATAAATAAAATGTAGTAACATAAAATCCCCTAAAAATACAAAATATTAAATAAAACATTATCGAACTAAAATATAGTACATTAATTTCATTGACATAAAAAATTGGTGATTTTGACAGCCACACGAGGAGCATTAAAGGGTTAAAAACTTGTACAACAAATATGGTCTAAGAAGTAACATGATGGCTGAATCTAATTACCTGCATACAAATGATTGGAGACTTTTGCAAAAAAAAAAAAAAAACATTTCAGCTGCTGGTTTCTATGCTTGTTGATAGTTGTACTGTATGTCATGCGGAAGAATAGTCTAACATCTATCCTACTTTCTCCTCATTACTTCACTGCAAATGGATATAAAACCAATGTTGTAAATGTGTATCTAGTTTATGTCAGGACATTGTAGAAGTTCAGGATGATTCATTTTAATGCTTAGTTTCAATAGATGAATAGGCTGTCTGAATTCTGAAAGCTGCAGTTTTCATAGTATATCAGACTTTTAAGTTCAAAATTAGAATATTTTGTTTCTTTTTATATGAGCCCTTTAACCAAGTGGGAAACAAATCATTTGTTCGTACTAGAAGTTCAAGACATTTACTATTCAGGTCATTTGTAGTATTTAAAAGGATAGTTCACCTAAAAATGAAAATGTGCTGTTAATTTACTCATCCTGAGTCCATCCAACATGTAGGTCTTTTTTTTTCTTCAGGCGAGCAGTAAAGAAGATTTTTAGCTGAAACCGTGGTCTCTGGTGATTTCATAAAATGCAATTGCTTCCATAATTTCGAGAGTCAAAAAAGCAAATTAGGCAATACAAAATGAATACCCGTGGCTCCTGATGATATATTGTGGTCTTATGAAGAGAAACGATCGGTCTGTGCAAGAAACTGAACATATTTCAACTTTATCCAGACTTCCACAAACATCCATAGTTTCTGGTTCACAAACGAATCGTTCTCTTGAATCCCTTTAAGTCATGCATATAGAAAATCTGCATACTGTGACATCACAGTAAATAATTTCAGTACTTGTATAAATTCAGAGTGGTGCTTGGAGAAACTCCAGTCTCTGTGAGCAGTAATAGTGATGCTCACTTTATCAAATAGCACTAACAAGACTTGATATTCTGTCTGCGGCGCAGCATCAAAGCTTTGAAGTGTTTGAGTCGTCAGACAGATCCTTCAAAGCTCAGCCTGCTGTCGGGAGGGACTGGAGTTGGAGGCTTCCTTCTTATCACATCGATGAGTTTTATCCATATTTCTTAAACTGCTTTCAATCTTGATGGTAGTCGATGAAGGGCCCGTTTCAAGACACGCAGGTCCAAGATTGATTGTAACCCACCGCCTTTCTTGTGTACAATGAAGTAAGGACTGTAAAACCCCGACCTCATATCGGCAGGAGGGACCGGCTCTATCGCATCCTTCGCCAGTAGGACTGTCGATTCTGCCCGTAGAACAGGGGCAAAATCGGCCGCCTTCACGTATTGAGCGGATACCGCTGAACTTGGCGGGCGTCACGAGCGAACTGGTGAATCGATAGCCGAGGCTGATTATCGCAGAACCAGCGCAGCCGGGCTGGGTACGCTGACCAGCTCCGCATAAACCTTACAAGTTGGACCACGGACCACAGCCTTCACCCCGCAGTGGGGCAGCGAGGTGAACACAAGACCCAGCTCGGGCGTCTTGGTGAGTCGGGCCGTCGATGGGTGTGATTTGGTGGTGCCAGGCTCACCTGGTTCCTGTGTTTGTGCAGAGGTTCTGAGTAGGGCCTTTGTTGACGCTCTTCGGAACCGCCGCGCTGCTGCCTCTGGCGAAGGAGGAGGAGGAGTGAGGTCCGGCGTTAGTCCGTCCGCAACTCTCCGTGCCCTCCTGGGACCCAGAGATAAAGGAAACTGCTCTTTTGTCGAGAATTTAGATACTGTCGGCCGCTTGCTTCTCTGCTTGCCGGCAGGTTTGCCACGCCCGGCTCCACGACGCCGCTTTGCTGAAGGCTGCTGCGGATGTGGCGCGGGAGCGGGGGCGGACGCGGGGGCCCGCCCTCGGCGACGAACAGGCTGGGGCGCTGCAGCCGGCGGACAGGTGGAGGCAGCAGCTGGCCGCCGGGGCAGGATGTGTCAGATCGCCTAAGTCTGCTTCTGGGCAGCCGAGAACTGCGGGGCAAAGCTCTCAACTACGTCGCCAAAGAGGCCGGTCTGGGACACAAGGGAATTGAGGAACCGAACCTTATCGGTGTCCCTCATGTCTGCCAGACACAGCCAGAGATGGCGCTCCTGGACCACAAGGCAAGGGCGCCGAGAAGAGGATTAGTTGGTTGTGAGAAAGTGAGGAGGGTGCCTTGGTAAGGAGGAAAGTCAGGACGGGTGGAAAGACCAAAAACACATCGCACGACCCAGAGAACTCGCGGTGACCTTCGTCGCTCGGAGCGCGAGGTCAGTGGCGGTTCGGAGCTCTTTCAGAACTTCCGGATCGTGACCACCCTCGTGCAGGTCCTTCAGTGCCTTAGCCTGGTGCACCTGCAGTAACGCCATAGCATGTAAGGCGGAAGCAGCTTCCCCACAAGCCATATAAGCACAGCCAGTCAGACCAGACGAATGCCTACAGGCCCGGGAAGGAAGTACCGGGTCTCCCCACCAGGAGGAGGCAGACTTAGGACACAATTGCATCGCTACCGCCCGCTCCACCGGGGGGATCACCGAATACCCCTTCGCTGCACCGCCGTCGAGGGTGGTGAGGGAGGAGGAGCCCGCCGGCCGGTTTCTGGCAGTAAAAGGTGCCGTCCACGACCTGGTGAGCTCGTCATGCACCTCCGGGAAGAAAGGCACCGGGGGGGGGCGCTGAGAACCAGCGCGAGCCACCCTGAGAAACCAATCATCCAGCCTTGAGGGCTCGGGACACGGTGGAGGTTTCCACTCGAGCCCGACCCTTTCGGCGGCCCGGGAAAGCATAGCTGTCATCTCTGGATCCTATTCAGGCTTTGCCACCATCCTGGAGGGCGGCAGCGCGGCCGAATCCTCATTGGACAGCTCTCCCTCCGATGCTGAGATCGACATCTGGTCGGGGGGAGGTCCACTGGATACCGCTGGTACGCTCTTTAAAGAGGGCCCAGCGCGTTCCGTGGGTCGCTCCACTGGATCGGAGGAGCAAGAGGAGTGATGGTCCCCAGAGGGTTGGTTCCCTGCGGGGTTTGCCATCACTGTAACCCTCAAACCGCCCGCGCTACTGCTGGAAGGGGTTCTCGTCTGCCTCCTGCCAGAAACGAGCCCCAGATCGCGGCAGCGGCAACGGGACACCGCCCCCTTGCGAGTAGCGGAGCCTGGTTCGCAGCTCCGAGATGGTCATCTTCCCGCAATGAGAACATGACTCATCCACGAAGGCCACCTCAGCGTGCTTAATGCCCAGACACGTGAGGCAGCGATCGTGACCATCACCCGGTGCCAGGTAACGACCGCACCCAGAAACGCACGGGTGAAACGGCATCCTTATAAGGACGATCCGTCGTCTTTATAAAGACGCACCCGTGTAGCTCTTTAGAGCTGGTATGCATTGCACCTGCTGCCTTATTATACTCACGCTGTTATCAGCGGCAGCTGGATGCAATAATTGCATGCCAATGTGCATTGGCTCGTTTAGTTTACACTCGAAGTAGATTGGTCTATCGAAGCGATATCCCAATTCGTCGGTCACAACGTGAATCGTACTGACTGACTGAAAGGGAACCCTCATTTTATGAGAAAAATTATTAATGAGGTTGAAATAGTGGAGCATAATTGTTTCTTAAACCCATGTGCTTTATGCCATTATTGCCTTCATGTGCATTGATTTTTTCCTAATAGGTTTATATTTTCATTATTTATTATTTGTCTGCTTTTTTTGCATGGTGGTTTTAATATTTCATAGCGACAGCTGACAACTGCAAATTTTCTTGAAAATCTCATGAATACAACTAAATAAAATACGTTTTTCACTCTAACATTTATTATTATTATTATTAGTATTATCATCATTGACTTCCATCCTTATTTTATTACTAAACATTAATGGCCTATTAATTCAATGTGTTGCTTGCCATTTCTTTGTAATTGTTTTTAAAATTAATAAACAATTTCTGAGTGCAACATTTTTTACACCAATTTTTTTTTAACCCAAGCTTAATGAAAAAAATGTGCTGCAAAGTATTGCATTACTTTTTTTTTCTTAAGTGAAATGTCCAGTGATGGCACTAAAAGCATGTTCAGCTCCAAAACAGATGGATGTGAATCTGACAACGTTTCATTAATTTAGGAGACTCACTCATACATGTAAATGCATTTGTAACTACTGAAACTTTGACGTGTGAACGTGGTGCCCATGTCGTGATGTCCTCTGTGAAGACGAGACCTTTATTTCCTGATGGAATGATAAACTCAAACATATTCAGAGGTGTGACCGTTGCTGTCCTTGAAAGCAATTATTACAATCCATAAATATGCCGAGTGGCGTTCACAAACGTGTCTCATTGAACTGTCAAATGAATGTCGACACACCCGGACAGAAGAAAGTGAAACGACATTTGAAGTCCTTGTCATTTGAACAGATGCTAAAAGACTTCTGTAATGTGAACGGGAGCTTCGGGTCGCAACCGACATTAAATCGTCTCTGTACTCTTGGTAATGCATCTCTTTCTGTCTTTTTCTCCTTGTGTTTATGAGCAGATTATTATGAGCTGGTGCGAGAATGTGGGTTGAAGGTTAATGTATTTTGGCTGCTTGTGTATGTACAGTATGTTTCTCTGTGCTTGATGAAGCAGGACAGCTCGCTTCCTCGAGACATGTCCAATAAGGACAAACAGCCGTCTGAGAATCGCTGCGAGACCAATGACACCGGAGCGTTTCTTCCCCAAGACGCTTCCTGAATTAGAGAGCTTTGTGTCTGTTTTCTGAGGCAAATGTCCTAATGACTGATGCAGGAAAGCCTCCAGAGCAGCTTAGCCTTAATATCACTGAAACCTGCTTTAGTCTTCTGTCTTTAGCCAAAATAGTATGAACATTGGACAGAGAGTTGTGTATTTTTGCAAGCCAACATTAATGTTTTTTATCACACCTCATGGGAAAGAAAAGATGAGTTTGTTTCTTCATCAGATTTCTAGAAATGTAGCATTGCATCAGTGTCTCAGCAATGGATGCTCTGCAGTGAATGGGTGCCGTCAGAATGAGAGTTGATAAAACTTCACAATAATCCACAAGTAATCCACAGCACTCCAGTCCATCAGTTAACTCTTTCCCCGCCAGCGTTTTTGAAAAAAGTTGCCAGTCACCGCCAACGTTTTTGCTGATTTTCCCTAAAATATCATGGCCCCCAGAATATTTTGTTGTATGAATATCTGAACATGCAATACATCAAAATAAAGATCAGACCCTCTACTTTCATACTAAAAAAAAGTTTTATTCTAGCTTCAAGCATTGTTTTTTATCAACACTTGAATGTAGATAGGATTAAAAAAAAAAGCATCATTCAAAAATTTTGAATAAAAAGCTGAGAAAATCTCTCTACATCTGGATCATATTCAGTAATATTATCAAAGCAAAGATGTAGTAGATGGCTTCCATCAGTACTCCCATAGCTTGCACAGGCCTTTACCACTTTCTGGATCGCCATTTCACTCTGTATCATTAGGCAGTTTTCATTTATATGCGGTTAGTGTTGATGATCGCTTTATTTTTTATATGCATATGCTTACATATGAGATCGCTGGTTTCTGTGTCTTCCTGGTCTGTGTTTTTGATCGGCACGCTCTAGAGTCATTCAGGAGATGCGTTATAGCGCCCCCTAGCGTATAACAGTGAAAACACGGAAAATTCAGTGTTTGGCGGGGAAAGAGTAAACATCTTGTAAAGACGTAAAATACAAGTCCATAATCCATAATGACTAATGGTGTCAAAATCGCGCGTGAATGCAGGTGACACATTTTTTTCCCAGTTTTTCCAGAAAGCAGTGGCAGCTCTTAAAGTAATAGCAGCCAAATAACCTAATAACTAGCTGCTGTGATGTCTGTTCATCAAAGAACAAAATAAAAATGAGGAAATCAATAACTTTTGTAGCTTTAAGGATTCGTCTATATTTAATTTAGAATTTAGTGTTTGATAACTTTCTTCAACTTCTGTATATTTCCTACTTGCTGAAGGGTACAGGTAAATATGACATTTATTATAATTGGTTTATGTGAAAATTGTTCACTTTGTTATTTTTTAAAGTCTAATACATGTTCAAATTGATAGCTCTAAATTATACTGTAATGTTGAATGCCTATACTCAGTGGTTAAATATAGAACAATTTCATAAACACATCAGTATTGGTATCAGTGATACAGGCCTTCAGTCATAAAAAAAGATGCCACTAAACAAATATAAAAAAATATACTGTCTTTATGTTGTTTCTACATTAAAGATTGAATGTGAAATTATTGCAAATTAAAAGTATATTTATCCTTAGTTCTTTTTTTTTAATCGATTGACAGCACTAATAATAACACCTCCTCCAGTGAAAAAGTGGTCAGATCAAGCACCATTTACAAGCCTGGATTTTGATGAGAGAAAACAGGAGATGGATTTTATCACTGGAGGAAGCGTTATTATGGACTGGATTTTGACCAGAACAACAGTTTTGAGTTAAGGGATAGTTCACCCAAAAATGAAAAGTCTGTCCTTAATTACTCACCCTCGTGTTGTTTCAAACCGAATGACTTCTCGTCCTTCAGAACACATTTTAGATGTTTGTGATGAATCTGAGGGCTCTCTGACCCTCCCATAGTCAGCAAGGTAACTACCACGTTCAAGGCACAGAAAAGTACCATGATGATCGATAAAGTAGTCCGTGTGACATCAGTGGTTCAACCGTAATGTTACGAAGCTACGAGAATACTACAAGAACACAAGGCACAGCGCATGTGTTCATCGTCATCACGCCGGATCTGGGTCAGCCACATGCTTGCGTCATGGTACTGTCTCCACAAGTGACGCAGTAGAGACGAAAATGTGGAATGAAGTCGTTATTTTTGGTTTCTTAGCTTCGTAACTTTACAGTTGAACCACTGATGTCACACGGACTACTTTGTCGATCATCATGGTACTTTTCTGTGCCTTGAACGTGGTAGTTACCTTGCTGTCTATGGGAGGGTCAGAGAGCCCTCAGATTTCATCAAAAATATCTTAAATTGTGTTCCGAAGAGGAACGAAGGTCTTACGGGTTTGGAACAACACGAAGGTGAGTAATTAATGACCGAATTTTCATTTTTGGGTGAACTATCCCTTTAACACATCTTAATAAGTTTGTTTCTTACAAACACACAGCTTTTGTCTTCTCCGGATGTTAACTGATGGACTGGAGATTTGTGGATTATTGTGATGTTTTTATCAGCTGTTTGGACTCATTTTAACGGCACCCATTCACTACAGAGGATCAATTGGTGAGCAAGTGATGCAATACTACATTTCTCCAAACCTGATGAAGAAACAAACTCACCTATTTCTTGGATGGCCTGAGGGTGAGTAAACTTTCAACAAATTTTCATTTTTGGGTGAACTATTCCTTTAACTTTGTCTCAGATGTTTCTCCAAAAATTATCTCACTATATATATATATACTATTGTCTAACTATTGCCTCTATTATGTCCATTATTTTCTTCTAAGAACTTTTAGGAGAAATGATTGCGACAAAGTTGATATTTGAAACAAACGAAAAGCCATGAGCTTTAGAGAGCAAACTCTGTGCAATATAATGTTTATCTGGACCTGTGCAAGTTATAAGTGTCATTCAAAAGCTATGAGAGTCTTGAGTCTATGTCTTTCTGCACGGTCTCATGTCATCCTATCTGCCCCATTTGAAGATTTTTCATAATATGCCGTAAGCAGACAGCTGAAGGGCATATGCAAAATCAATCTCCACCTGCTCGTGTGTGTCCTCGGCTCTGAGCAGATTCATGAATCACAGCGTGTGCCGTGTGCTGTTTCTGACAGAAAGGAGTGTTGGATTCGTCTGCATGTTGTGAAGAGTTTTCAGAATTGACTGCCATATGAACATACAACGATGTGAATCCTTTAAAGTAGTTGGTTGAGGAATTTCAAGTGTAATATATTTATTTGGTTTTGGTGATTTGGGCTCTAAAAGTTTTGTTCATCCCCCACTTTTAAAAGTTAAAAAAATGAAGGTTCCAATTTTTCTTTTCTTTTTTTATGTTGCAATAATCACCATTTTGGTTCCTTTAAGAACTTTTCAGTGAAAAGACCTTTAAAGAACATTTCATAATCTAAAGAACCTTTCTGTGCAATGGAACCATAGACTGCAATAAAGAACTTTTATTTTAAGTGTGCAGAGAAACTTTTTCCTAAGAGATTCTTCCCTCCCCATATGGCAAAAAAAAGAAAAGACATTTCAAATATATTTTTAAATGGCAAAAAATATATATTTGCTACAGTATGTTACAAAATATATTTATATAAATATATTCTACCAATATATTGTCCTGGCCATTTTTTTGCATATTTTTGAAAATATATTTTTGAAAATATTAATGTAATTTTTAAAAGCATTCCAAAATATCCATATATTTAAATCCAGAAAATACATTCACATGTCAAATTTTCATTTTTTTCTTGTATATAACATGTGTGAATGTATTTAAATGTAATAAATATATGAAAATAAGTAATGAATGAAGTCTAATTGTAGGCTACTGTAAGATTTACAATGTATTTTCTTGCCCCTGAAAAAAGTTTTGAAAGATATTTTGGTATATAAAGGTTGAATATTTATTTATTTGGTCATATGAGCACAGCTCAGGACTCTGCTTTTATTGTAGTAACAACTTCAGATGCTTCTTGTCTTAAAGATCTTTTAAGGTTTGATGAAACATGTTCATATTGAGATCTTAGCAAAAGGGAAACAATTTTTCTTCCCCATTGAGACTGAATGAAGTGGATGTGTTAGAAAAAATAATTAACATTGAATAAAACACGGCTGAATGGGCAGGATGAGCTTCGTGAAGATTATAAATTACACAAAATCTTGTAAACTCTGATCTGCTGTGGTTGAGAAATGCAGTCGAGGGCAAAGGGGAAAACCGCAAAAACAAACACAGAGTGAGTCGGTATTCAGCTGCATTTGTTAGAGATACAGCAAACACCTTCCACATTACTCTAAATCTTCTCAAACAGGCCTCTTTCCCTTTGAGCCGCGGCTGAGAGATTGATGGTCAGAGCTTCACTATAGACCCACGGGAACTGAAATATTGGCTGAGTGCTGGTTTGGTGATTACGGTTTTTAAGATGTCAGTTTTTATGGTCAAAGACATGAGGAGCATCACCCACAGCACTCGGAGGCTGAGATACAGCGTTTCTATAGCAACTGCCTCCCATGCATCCGAGGCTGCAGTCAAATGGCTGCGTGTGAATGCATTGAGTATGGTATACTGACTCAATAATTCATTGAGCTCTGAACGATGAGTTCTTTACAATCAGTATTGCAGAAAATACCTTTATTTTGAATTACGCACTCCATTGTGTTTTAGGTTTAGATTTAGATTTGTCTGGCTCAATGATAACATTAAGAAGTGGGGACTACAAATTTTCGTTTACTTGAATATATTTGCTATGTATAAAAGTTTACTCAAGTTATTTCTATAAATTATTAAATGCATCTGTTATGTTATGAATTATATTATTCTGCACATTTGTGACCCTGGAGCACAAAAGCAGTGTTAAGTCGCTGGGGGATATTTGTAGCAATAGCCAACAATACATTGTATGGGTCAAAATTATTGATTTTTCTTTTATGCCAAAAATCATTAGGATATTAAGTAAAGATCATGTTCCATGACGATATTTTGTACATTTCCTACCGTAAATATATCAAAACTTAATTTTTGATTAGTAATATGCATTGCTAAGAACTTCATTTGAACAACTTTAAAGGCGATTTTCTCTATTTCGATGGCACCCTCAGATTCCAGATTTTCAAATAGCTGTATCTTTTTGGCCAAATATTGTCCGATCCTAACAAACCATATATCAATGGAAAGCTTATTTATTTAAAAAAATTTACCTTTATGACTGGTGTTGTGGTCCAGCACAATTGGCATTCTTGATTAAATTACGGAAGCTATAGTATGACTGTCAATCAGAACAGCAAAACAATTACGTTGCACCCTGATAATGTCATGTACAAGAACATTTGACCAATTCTCTCTTTAATGGTATCCAATCTGCATTTGTCTGATGTTAGTGACGCACCAAATGTTTGGAACAGCCGCTGTCTGTAGTGCGCCACATCTGTCAGTTTGACCTTTCCAATATGGCGTCGATTGTCAATAACTTGCTAATAGTCGTCAATGCAGAATCTATGTATGTATCTGTGGTCTTACCATCTGTTGTGTGACGTATTTCTCTCCTGCTCTCCACTAGCGTGCAAAACGGCACAAAGACGTCACGTGACCTGTCTCTCAGAGCGCCATTCTGGATCCGTGAACAGCTTCCTGTTCACCAGCAGCATTTCAAAGACTTGTTAAGAACTGCGAAACGCTCCAGTCTCAAAATGTGCTGTTATCTTATGTGTGCCAGTCACATCCAGAGCCTGTTAGTGATCTGTATCTATGTATCTCCTTGAACCATGGTTTAACCATTTAAACCATCAATAAAGGCAAAGTAACTCTGAGATATACACAGTATAATATAATGCATATATGTGTAGTTTGCCTGTATTGTTGATAAAAATGTAGAATTTGGAGGGCAGTCAATGTGTTGAATTGTCGATGCAATTTCTATTATTTTAAGTTTGGGATGACCTGGCCATGCATTTGTGAAATTAACCCTTTGGCTTCCTCTGTGTGGCCTGAAAGTTTAATGATAAACCGTCGTTCAATGCTGATAGAGAGTTTATAAAAGTTGCTTTCCTTAAAAACGCAAACGAGACCTTCATTACAATTTCTCACTAAATATATTTACATGACATACAATTTGCCATCAGTGCAATACATAGAAATGTTGCATAAATACCAAATGTTAAACTTTTTCCTCTGTAAACAAAAATAAATGAGATGACGGCGATCGATGTGACTCTTCTGTAAAGCAACATTTACCACGCTCATACCAGATAAAACAACTCCACAGAAATCATCCCGAAATAAAGTCAAAACCGACCCATCGACGATCAGAACTGATTCAGCATTACTACAAACATAATGTACAGTATGTAGCACGTGTACATAGTATATACTGATTTCCATACAGATCATGGATTGCTTTTGTAAGAACATTTTCATATAACTTTGGCAGTTTTTTTTTTTTTTTTTTAGAATCAAAGTTGTTTGAAAAAATAAAAAGATGATATCAAACAGTCAACAAATGTGATGTAAGCTTGCCTTTCACAGCCCATGTTCACAGTGATAATTCAGAAAGGCTGAAAGCCTATGGTAAAAAAGGAAACGTAAAGCCACTAAACCTATGAAAAACAAACGAAAAGAGCATCCCACCCCTCCTGCCTGGACTGGCAGCACTCGAGGTGGTTTTCATTGTTGTCAACGACTATAAAATTACAAACACTTATGAAGAGATTCGTAGCAGTCATCGCCATTTTAAAAAAATGGTCTCTTTTTAAAGTGGACTCGAATACAAAACGTTGGAGGGGGGCGGGTCCGAGCCCATGCCCACAGTCACTGCGAACACATGGGAGAGAGACGTCACCAAGAAAACGAGACATGCACCACCAGTGCCGTGTGTTAAAAACGCGAAAAAAACGAAACGAACAAAAACGGTGCAAGAATGAAGACAAACAAAACCGCTACACACTTAAAAAGAGATGATACACACCGGACAAAATAATCGAGCAAATTTAGAAAGATACCAACTTCACCAATAATTCATATGCATTTGTATTTAGTCTATTGTGTTTTTTTTTGTTTTTTTTTTTTTAAACGCATCAGGTTTGGCACTTTATCTGAACAAATACGGTATCTGTTCAAAAAGACTAATCGTCATACAAAACTGTCTCTTGAACATAACTTCGTAGAATATAATATTTGATAGAGAGCATACGGTAGGTAAACACTTTTGTACGTACTTGTAGTTTAAAATGAACATTCCAACAGATGTTTTACACACATGCACGAAAACAAACACAACCGCTCTTCTCTACGACACTTCCTCGGCCGACCGCGTGTCTGATTTGAGACGTACGAACTCTTTGGCCACTTCGTCGTTGGTCCTTTGCGTGAGTATTCTCATGATGGTCAGGCCAGTTTCGTCCATGTTTACGCTCCTGGCGAGCGGATAGCAGGCGTTCAGGCTGCCCTTCTCGGCCAGTTCTCTGAGCTGCAGGACTGTCATGCCGATGATTCGGTCCTCTCGGGCGAAGCAGTAGTCCTTCACGGAGATGTGAAGCTCGTAGGCCTCTGGGCCGTGTTCATTACTCAGCACGCTGGATGGAGAAGGCACAACAACATTTATGCTAATTTGCATTAAATTTGACTTTTTGATTAATGTTCCAAGTTTAACACTCATTGCAATTCAACTAATCCTTTGGTTTGTAAAAACAAACAAAACTGCACACAATGCACTCTATGGAGCAAGATATTAAGCCCAAGTAAACATTAAAATGTATGCTATGACGACGTCATCCGCTGGTACGCGCTTACGACAGTTATTACGGTTTATAAAGTTTTAAATATGGATATTTTTCTTACACAAACGCATCGATTTGCTTCAGGAGGCTTTATTAACCCCGGAGCCATGTGGAGTACTTTTTATGATGGATGGATGCACTTTTTTGGACTTCAGTGTTTTCATCTGAAAGAAGAGGCTTGAGGTAAATCATGGGGTAATTTCCATTTTTGGGTGAACTACCCCTTTAACCTGGCTTATGCATTAAGACAGTGATATTTCAAGATCAAACTCTGCAGAAGAGCCCAGAATATGAACGCAATAAGCAAAGTTTTACGTTAAGCGTTTACCTCCCACTGTAAAAGGTGTATTAATCATGTATTAGTCATGTAAAAATATATTATTAACATGTATTAATCTTTGTTAATGTTAGTAATAATACAATTGTTCATTGTTTGTAATATTTAGTTCACAGTGCATTAACTAATATATATATATATACACACACACACACACACCACACACACACATGTTTGTTTTTGTGAAAAGTGGGACTCTCCATAGGTGTAACGGTTTTTATACTGTACAAACCGTATTTCCTATTGCCCTACACCAACCCTACCCCTAAACCTACCCCTCACAGGAGACTTTCTGCTATTTCAGATTTTCAATACACTCCATTCTGTGTGATTTATAAGCGTTTTGAAAAGTGGGGACATGGGTTAAGTTGTTAAACTCGATAGCTTTTGCATAATATGCATAATGACACCAGAAAGGTTTTAGAAGAAAGAGACCAAAAGGCCACAATCACTAAAAGTATGATTTATACATTTAAAAGTGCAAATAATGCACATATTTGTACATAGGAATTAACATAAATGTGAGCTTTACATTGCGGCCCTCCAGAATGTCTCTCCTCATAGATGTCCAAGCGTTTTAACACATGAGTGGTACTTTTATGTTTTACAAGAGATGAAGACGACTCCAGTCAAATCAGCCTCAAAAGCTACTGTATTTTACTGTACGTAAAGCTGACTGCCCTATTATTGACCACTTTTGCTAGTTCACATTCAACTGCATGGCTGGCGGTGAATAGAGCATAACCTTTGCATGATGCTGCATTCACGCTTTCTGCATTCAGAAAGTCTGAGACGACGGTCATATCAGCCAGCACAACATACACAAAGATGTTTGTCCACAGGCATGTCTTTATATCAGATGTGTTTGTAAAGCAGCGTTTCTGTAACCCAGTCAGCTTAATGTTATCCGACACAGAAATTGCATTGATGGAGTACAGGAGCTCTTTTATGATTCCACGCAAAAACGGCTCAAGACTCCATTAAGCTAAAAGGCCCTTAATATCCAAAGGTGGGCTTTGAGTTCATGCTATTTTACGTGCGCTCTAAGAGAGAGGTTAATTCAGTGTGGCATTGAGTTTTCCATCACATTTTACTCGCTGGCTTTGAACGCCATTGAAACACCAAATGCTGGTCTTTTTGTTGAGTCAACTGTTCTGGAAAGCCTTTCTCAATTATCTTTTCCTTCACAAGCCTAAAATGAGACTGTCAGGAGTAAATCTTCACGTGGACGCTTGGTTTCTGTGCTCTTGTTCAAGTGCATTTGTGCAGCTTAAAGGCGATCAGTCAACGCCGCTGTGTAAAGCCAGGTCGCTGATGTCGAATGCTTTATTTACAGTAAGACATGATTCATTCATTTCACGAGCAAAAGGATCTAATAATAGGAGATAAAGTGAGAAAACTTCGGCTGCTCCATGAGCTCAATATATAAAATAAAATATATTTTATTAGGCTACTGAGTTTTACATTGATCTTTCAAACGTATGATTAATTTCTTTCTGTAAAACTTTTGAAATGAGAGCACGATGACTGAGAGAAATGGGTTACAGAGGGAATAATAGTGATCATGTTATCTAATCACCACTCTTTATCTATTTACTAGTCATTTTCAGTAATATATAATCCTGTGGGATTCACATCCAACTCATATAAATCAATTCTGTGATGGTATCAGTGATGATACTGTGACACCTTGACATACGTTACCATTCAAATGTACTTTTACTCGGCGAGGACGCATTAAATTCATCGAAAGTGACAGTGAAGACATTTCTAATGTTACAAAAGATTTCCGTTTCAAATAAATTTGGTTCTTTTCTTTTTTATTCATGATGGTTTCTGCAAAAATATTGGGCGGCACGACTGTTTTCAACATTGATAATAAACAGAAATGTTTCTTGAGCAGCAAAGCAGCATATTATACTGATTTCTGAAGATCATGTGACACTGAAGACTGGAGTAATGATGCTAAAAATTCAGCTTTTATCACAGAAATAAATTACAGTTGAACATATATTCATAGAGAAAACAGTTATTTTAAATTGTAATAATATTTCACAATATATACTGTTTTATGATTAAATAAATGCAGCCTTGGTGAGCAGAAGAGACTTTCAAAAATTAAAAATCATGTGTTACTGAACACGGACAGTGCTTTTCGCACCATATTTTAGTACATAACCCAAAAAAACATGGCATTGCATGGTTCCATCTCCATAAACGTAGTACTTTTTATATCTTCAAGTACACAACAACTGTTATGAATATAAACTATAGACAGGTTCCGTATATGAAATGAATACTCACTACTGGAATGTTTCGTTGAATTTTGGAGACCAGTTGTTATTCTTGGTTTTGGTGCTAAACTTGCGTTTCTTGTCAGCCAGGTGCGGGCCGATGGCGTTGACCTCCACGAAAGGCCGAAACATGGCGTTCGTCTGCCAGTTCATATTGTTCACACCCACAACTGCAGAGGAAGAGGATGCTCTCGAGTTAGATCAGCAAATACAAGAGAGTCATGTTTAATTATATGACTTCTAGATGGCATGCTATCACTACAGAGTCACATGATCAGGCACGAGGAAGATATTCAGACCTGCTTACACTGGGGGTGGGGGAAAAAAATGGTATAGGATTTACTTTGAAATGATTTGCACTTATAAATTGCTAGTAAATTAAAAAAAAATAATTAGAAAGAAATAGCAAGTAAGACACTGAATTAAACGTGAAATGTAGAATCTTTGAAGCACATTTCTGCCACAGAATAAAAAACTTTTAAGAAGCAATAGCAACTTTTTTTTCTGAGTTTATATCTCACAATTCAGACTTTCTCACATTTCTGAATTTGTATGTTTATATCTCGCATTTTTAGCAAGTTATAAACTCTGAATTCTGACTTCTGAGTACATAACGCACAATTCTGAAAAAAGTCATAATTGTGATATAAAATCCGAATTGTCAGAAAAATGTTAGAATTGCGAGATATAAACTCCAAATTGTAAAAGAAAAAAGTAATAATTGTGATATAAAAAGTCACAATTACCTTTTTTATTTCTTTGCAGCAACAAGCTTCCATAATAAAGACTGGAACAGTGTTTTCTTATAAAATGAACTCGAATGATGTTTTATTTACAACTTCAAAAAGTATTTTTTACAGTGTAGTAAACTAGATCACATGCTGTATTATAAAACATAATTACGGCTGATTGGATGAGGCAAATATGACCTTTTAATTTTCAATTAATGCACCAAGGTTCTCACCAGCAGTAAACGGCCTACAAATGTATTAACAACAATAAATCATGAAGGAAGTTAATTAAGGAATATTATAATGTTTGTTTTGTGGCTTTCCTCAAAGGCATAAATTCATAATAACATAATATCACTGATATTTATTTTTATTTTGAAAGTGCAGTTTAATTTTTATGTTTTTTTTTAAATGATTTTTCATGCATTGGTCTGTTATGAAGCAGTGTTTGTGGTCATTAATTGGGTTTGTTGTGCAGGTGTCTCTCTGCAGTCCAGTTTTCGTGTCTCCTGTAGAGACGGAGCTCATTAACAGATCCTGAGCTCTTGATAAAGCGGCCAGATGAGAGCCATTACAGCGAGAGGAACTTTCATTCTGCTAATTACAGCAGCAGCAAACGCTTTATCAGTGAAATTACACTAACTGATTAAAAGAATACAGTGTCTGTGGCAAAGAGAAACATGCTAATTTGAGTAATTTAGACTTGAGAGTATCTAAATCATGAAGTAAGCGACGTGTGTGTGTGGGTGTTTGTGTTTGTGTGTGTGTGTGTGAGTGCGTGTGTGTGTGTGTGGTGAGTGTGTGTGGGTGCGTGTTTGTGCATGTGTGTGCGCGTCTGTGTGTGTGTGCGAGTGAGCGTGTGCGAGTGTGAGTGAGCGTGTGCGAGTGCGTGTGAGGCGTGTGCGTGTGTGTGTGAGTGAGCGTGTGCGAGTGCGTGTGAGTGTGTGTGTGAGTGTGCGCGTTTTTGTGACAAATGAAGACATAAATTTGTATAATGACAAAGGTATGACATAGATATACAAGGAGAATTGACTTTCAGGACCTTACCCCATGTCCCCACTTTTCAAAATTCTTATAAATCACACAGAATGGAGTGTATTGAAAATCTGAAATAGCACAAAGTTTCCTGTGAGGGGGTAGGTTTAGGGGTAGGGTTTGTAAAGGGCAATAGAATATACGGTCTTTACAGTATAAAAACCATTACACCTATGGAGAAGTCCCCAAAACCATAAACAAGACCGGTGTGTGTGTGTGTGTGTGTGTGTGAGTGTGGTTGTGTGTGTGTGTGTGTGTGCGTGTGCGTGTGCGTGTGCGTGTGCGTGTGTGTTACCTTTGACGCTGACTTTGTGCTCTCCAGTGCCGGGGTGTGAGATCAGGTCCACCTGGATGGCGACCTCCCCGATGGATCCAGACGTGGACTGACCTGGAATCAGTTTTGAGACACATGAACATCATACAGTATGTCAGATAAGAGCATGCATTACACACTGAACACACACTACACGAAATAAATACACAATAAATCCATAGATAGAGTGATTAATGAAATGTGCTTCAGCTTGACAGAATGTAGGGACTGTTGTGATTAATTATTTTTAGAACATTATAAATAAACCAACATATAAACACACACACAAATAATAAAAAATTATAATAATTTATAACCAAGATATATAAAATCTGTTCACCACAAACAAAATCTAGATAGATAGATAATCAGACACACACACACACACACAAACAACACATGCTAATAATAATTTTTTAAAAAGTATAACCAGTATATATAACACACACACACACAATGTTACAAAAGGAAAGAAAACATACATATAAACAAAATATTAATAATTTATAACCTACTTTAAAAAAATGTAAGAACTGCTACATAAATATAAATATGAACAAAATAGAACACACGCACGCACACACACACCTTGTATTTCTCACTTCTGTATATACTACTTCTTTCTGATACAACAATATAAACCAACTTATACGAGAAGCTCAAAAATACAAAACTGGTGTTCAGTAGCATTTAGTTAGTCAATAAAGCTAATCAAGTTGCTTAACTTTATTAGAGAGAAAGTTGGAGAGCTGCAGATGCTTTAAGGCTGTTTTGAAAAGATATATATTAAAATGAGTCATTGCTATCTTTACGAAAAGTCAATTTAATCTATCCTAAGAGAGATTAATTTCCCCTCGATTCATCTTTAATAGCTGTAGACTGTCAAACCCCAGAATTCACAATCCCATAACTCTAGTCTAATGGATTTCGAGATGGTTGTTGGTTTAGACTATATTTTTGGAAAAATTAAACTCAGTCCTCTCTGGAGTAGATCCAGACAGATCGCTCTGAACAGGAGAATAATGGAGGAGTGAATGCTGTGTTTTGTATCTTTGCATTTGGCCTTCAAGGTTTGCAGCAAACAGGGAAACTATCAAGGCCACATTTAGCCAAACTAACTGAAGATATATTTTCCAGGCTGGAAATGCAAACAAACTTAAACAATAATGCTAATGAACACTAATCAAACTGTTGCAATTGCAATTAATGATAAATATTAAAATTATCAGTAAATCAACAGGTGGTAAATGAACTTTAGAACATTGTCTGCAAGGAAAATAATCACTAACTATTATAATAACAAATACAAAAAATATAATAATATTAATTCATCCTATTTAATGATTTAAAAGTGTTATTTAATCATATATATTCTATAAATAGCCTAAATTGCTTGATCCTTTTTACCAATGTCCCCCCATACATCGCTATTACCAATTGATATTACTATAATCAACAATTTATTAAAGTATAAATAAGAATAAAAAAGATGTAAATTCAATTTAGGAACATTATCTTACAGTAAAAGCTTTTGCTAACTAGTCTAATCAGCATACATAAAACACAACAACTAATAATAATAATCAGTATTATACTAACTCAATTATATCAATATATATACAATATGCAGTGTGCATATGCATATATTGTTATACCGTATTATAACATACTTTTTATATAAAATTGTTTATTTATCTATTCTATGAATACATTTCCCACTTCTCACAGATACGTCATACAATAAGTACAAAAAAGCACAGAAATATATGAAATAAGCAATTTTAGATTAAAAAAAAGTTTACAATAATGCTACAAATGATAAAGTCTGAAAAATGTTGTAATCCCCAAAATTTTTTAAAGGGTTCATATCATGAAGAATCAAACTTGCATTGATCTTCTTAGACTTTCAGGACTCAAGGAGAAAACCAAAGTAATAGTAATAAAAAAAATGCATGACCACTAAAATCAAAAACAATCTCTCCTCTCCTCTCCTCTGTAGACGATCAGACGGAAAAACTCCAGACCAGAATCATTCAGTGACAGGCTCTCGTCCATCTCTCAGACCCACAGGACACATTTTCACAGACAAAGAAAATAAAGCTGTCTCTGGAGGGAATTTAAAGTGAGTCCAGAAAGAACGAGCTGCAGGAGATGTTCCCTTGATTACTTCCAGAACTTGTCTGAAGGAGTCAGAGGTCACAGCAAACTATGGAAGTGCTTATTAAATTGTGTTGATATTCCTGCATAGACAGACTTAGACTTCTGATGAACACATCATTTAAATCGAGGTAAAATAAGCTGCTTTATATTTCTCAGTGGCTTTGCACATCATTATCACTTCATATCATCATCGTTAAATGCAGGGCAACATAGCTAGAAGATGCACACAAATGTATTTGCATTGTGCTTGTTGGTATAAGGTGAGGCGTAGAGGCACACACACACACACACACACACAAAGATTTTGTTCATCTTTTTTATGTCTCTTTTGCTCACCAAGGCTGCATTTATTTACAATTCAAAATAACTTTTCTAAATTAATATCTGTTAAAATTTAATTTATTTCTGTGTTCCAAACCCCGTACACATATCCTTCAGGATCCTCATAAATATGCGGATACATTGCTGCTCAAGAAACATTTCTGAGTATTAGCAATGTTTGAAACAGTGTTGTTCTACCAAGTGTTTTTGTTACTTTTTGTATTTTTGAATCATAAATGCTTAAAAGCGCCTCGTTCCAAAACATAAAGCTCATCTTATTCAAAATTGTTTTGACTGCCAGTGGATAAATCCATCTTATACTAATGCTGTTAATAAGTTTTAGAGGCCCCGTTTAAAGACACTTTCCTGACAGTGCCTTAAACAATATGTGTGGACGTTCTGCCGTTTGGTACAAAGTTCCCTAATAATATTATCTCCATCTGAACCCAAAAGAGGGCAGAGATCCCAGAAATCCATCACCGCTCTGAACATAAAAACCCCCAGAAACTGCAGTGATACAATACCTTCTAAACACTGAAGTTTTGATGATTATACCATCACACATCCTCACTCAACCACAAACTTTGCTCCACACATGAAATCAGATTCTGTCTGCAGCCCTTCTTGGCTTGAGGATAGAGAGAGAGAGAGTACTGCACACAACACTGTATGCTATGAAAAACAAGGGTTTGAATAAGTATTTTTTGAGTTCAAATCGTATCTGGGTTTTCACATTACCTCATTTTAGTTTGCATGTGTAAGTCAAGTTGAACAGTGAAGTTCATTTAACTTCTTCCATAAATAGTTTGCCAACCTACTGTCTGTTGGCAGAACAATAAATAGATTGAGTTTAGAGAAATTCGCTTCTGTTTCGCACTGGTCATGATGGAAATTCCATGTCAGCAAAGCTGCATCGTGGGATCCGATTGCTTCTGTTCCAAAACCCTGCCTGTTTATGTCTTATCAACTGCTCACAGTGTTGTTTGTTACGTAACAAGGATAAACAAACAGCTAGTATAATAATCTAATAATATATTGCCTTAGCCAACTAACTGAAAACCGGTGAAGTGAAATACTAAAAGGTAAAACTGCATACTACAATTATAAATTCCAATAAAAAAAATTATAGTTTAATAAAAAAAAGAAAAACAGATAAAAATGAATAAATCAACTACATAATTACTAAAACTGAAATAATATAAAGATAAATAGAAATATTACAAATAATTGAAAGATGATTTTCACTAAAAAATAAATCCAAGTCACAAAACCTCAATGCAAAACCTGAGTTACAACAATAATTGGTTTTTCTACATAAAGACAGCAAGTTTTATCATATTTTCGTTGAGAGTATTAGAGTAGTTGTTCCACACCTGTTGAATTTCTGCTTGCTGTTGATATACCAGCGTATTTTAAAGAATGTTGGGAAGTTTCTCTCAAAATAATCTTCTTTTTAACAAGTAGTAAGAGCTAAAAAGGGAAGGGTGATAAGGATGATCTCTTTAAGTGGCTTATTGAATCAAAATATTGTCTCTTATAAAACAGCACAGTCCCATAAAATTGTTTTAATATTTTTGTGCACGAACACACCCTACAGTTGAGATCATTCATAATTGTCCATTATTTCCTTACTTTTTTTGTGCCTGTGGTTTTGTCAGAATGACTTCTGGATTGGCGTTTTTATTGGAAAAGCTTTTTTTTGTTGTTTTTTTTTTTAATCATCTATTATCTATCTATCTATCTAGCTATCTATCTAACTATCTATTCTGTCTGTCTGTCTGTCCTGTCGGTCTGTCCTGCTCTGTCTGTCTACTCTATCTATCATCTACTATCCGATCTATCATCTATCTATCTACATCTATCTTCTGTCTATCTGTCTGGCCTGTCTGTCTGTCTGTCTGTCTGTCTGGTCTGTCTGTCCTCCTATCTATCTATATCTCTGTATAATTTGTTCACTGTTTATTGCTGTGGCAACATTGTGCTACTCCACAGACATGCCAATAATGCTAATTTGAATTGAATTTATTGACTTCTTTGTCCAACCGAATCATGTAAATTAGAATTTCTAATGTAATGTGTCTAATGTTGTCTAATTATGCAGCACACTACAGTGATGTTTTTGGACGCAGGAGTCACTACATATTTTGATAAATGTAGCATATCATTCATGCATACAAAAAAAAGGTATACACACTGCATACTACTTTAAAATTGCATTCTGAACAAACACAGCGAGCAGAACTGTCTCACTGCATGAAAGCTTCTTTCTCTCTCTCTCTCTTTCCGCGTTTGCGCATGCGTGGGCGTTTGTGGAGCGAGTGGAGAGTGAATCGGAGCGTGACTGAAGTTTTTTCTCAATTTTACGGTCTGTTACTTTTCTTTTTTTATGTGTGTATTGTTGCTATATCGTTGTTTTGGTGTTTATTGAGTTGCAGGGTGCAAGGTGGGTTTGTGTGTGTGGGGGGTGGTGGTGGGGTTAGACCAGTTATGTTTACACTGGTGGCCAGGCTTTTGGGAGGTGCGGGTTTTAGAGTTTACTCGTCGACATGTATTTAACAGTGCAGTTGGTGTTGGAGCTCAGTGGAGGAAGTTAGTACAGAGCGATTTGAGCAAGTTGTGGCGATAGCATGCATATGGTCTGCATCCAAGGAGACCAGCGGCCTGTGCTGGTCAGGTTTGTTAAAACGGAATAAATTAATTATACACTCTAGAAAATGCTGGGTTGTTGTTTCAACCCAACTTTGGGTCAATTATGGACTAACCCAACCGTTGGGTTAATTTTTTTAATTACATTTTTAACCCAAAAGTCGGGTTAGTCCATATTTGAATCAAAGTTGGGTTGAAACAACCCATCATTTTTAGAGTGGAGCATGGGAAGAATGTTTCCCTCCTCGTTTTTTTTTTAATCCAGAGAAGTAAGTATGTTGTCAAATGTGCCATCCTTTCATTAGATAATTATAGAAAGGGAACTTTCAACAGACATGGTCAGATTGTCCTAAGCCTTAAAAAAGATCCCGCATAAATCTGTAATTCGCTATTGCTGAAACATGTTTCCGTTCATGAACAGTATATACGTGTACTGAATAATGGTGTCTATTATTGAATATTGCTCTGAAGCTTCAGATCGACGGGTTTGATCATGTGATTTTGCATCGCTGAAAACATGAAGTTTTTTGTATGTGGCAAAGAGGACATTTAATGCATTCTCCCGCTCCAGACAAAAAAGAAAACTTACAAAATTCTGGGATACTACGACGTTGAAAGATGGGGCCGATGCAGAAAAGCTAACACAGACACACAGGTGATTGTAGAGTAAGATAACCCAAACAGAAAAGACGATACCCTGAGAACGACAACAAGTGTGACCATTATCGAGCACAAAAGCTTACTCATAAGTAGTCCACAGGTCATTATCCTTCGGGAAAATAGCCAAACCCATACCTGTAACGCTCGGTCAAATTAATAGATTTATTTTAATGCCACGAAAAACTATAGCCATTATTAAGATAAGATCATGATTCGCATGAAGATCATAACTTTCTGTGTAAGATGGTTTTGTCCTACGCTCTTAAATATATATCAAAACGGAATTTCACTGCTTTAGTATAAAATATGCAGCTTGTGCTAATAACTTTAGTATGGTGCACAATCAACCGTTAGAAGCACGATTCGATCTCATTTATTTCGATTATGTCTCTTTTTTCTGTCCACCCGTATCAGAAATTCCGAGAATTTCAAATGTGTGCATTATCTCAACACTAAAACATGACTATTCTCACTTCCTAAACACCTCTACCTAATGGAAAGCGCGTATTTATCAATTGAGGCTGGATATTCGATCCGCCCAGATTTTACAAATCTCGAAGATCTTCGTTCAATAAACTCGGTCCCGTATGGCTATATTGATGTCGGTCCACGGATCAACAAATATGCGACAAAAACTGCTGGCTGTTTTGAGAAGCTCTTACAGCTGTTTGATTGACAATCTCAAGCAGATTTGGACATGTGAGCGAGAATCTTCTGATTCAATAGTTATCTAAGTAATAGTGAAGTACAATTTTAGCATTGCGCTGTAGTTTGGAGAATAGTTGAGACGCATTGTCTTACAGTCTACCCAAGACTGATCTCCGAAAATTACGTGAACTCACATGGAGTTTACCTATCCCTGACTCAATCCTCTTGTGTATTATTGGAATCAGCCCTCGTATGACAACAAAGGGGGTAAAACGGACTATACCAAGCCCAGATGTTGATCAAATCGGGTGAAAAAAATCCTGTAGTATGGACAATTTTTTCACCCCGCAGATGCAATGATTTCCTCTCTTCTTCCAGCATCTCTAGAACCAAGGAATATCTGAACAACTGTACCCCGAATTAACAGTATCAACATATTTGAAATGACACAGACAATATTAAGCTTTACGTTGTGGAAAATATCGTAGTGACTGAAGTGTGTTTATAAAACAGCCTGTCGTTGAAAATCAAACAAACAATCGTTGTACAATCCGTTCCGCGATGACTCCTGGCCAGATTGCATGTTATGTGTTTTGCTTCTAACCTCTGAAACCCAATGCCCTGGTGTACGATATAAAACAGCCCTCCCAATTGAGAAATATTTGAGAGCTTGTACGGAGGTCTCGTGCATGACTGCAGTGTTTGGCAAACATAATTAATCGCCTACTTCCACTTCATATAAGTCTATTTTGTATTGCAATCACCCCACTGGTTATAGACGACGCCGTCTATACCAGTCTTATTAGTACCCTAGGTTACAGTGGTGTCATTCATTGTCAAAGGTTACAGTCTCTGTTTGAAGTGCTGACAATGATTTTTGTTGACTTTAATGAATGTTCAGTATACCTGTATTTATTTATGGTTTTAAGAAGTCTAAAGTAAAGAAAAGAATGGGGCGTTTGCTGAATTTTATTAGAGGTCAAGCAAAGATGTCTATTTAAGTAGAAAACAGAAAATTGATTTTGGAAATAATTGTAATATAGTTACGTTTTTTTAAAGGACTTGTAAAAACAAGAATTAAACATGATTTTTCTTTTTATTCTTGTATGAAAAATTTACTGGACTTTGAAATGATTTGGACAAATGGAGAAGAACTCTGTAAAGTTGATAATAATGCTTTAATATTTGGTGATATTATAAAATGAAATAATATGTGAAAGATTTAGAATATAATATTTAGAAAATAAGAATAAAAAAATCTCTCTCTCTGTATTTCTCTCTCTCTCATGACAGCGAGAATGCTCTTACCTTGAGAGGTTTGGGTGCATATATATTTCTTGATCAAGGCATCTGTGGGTTGAGTGTAAAGGCTGAGGGCATATTTCAAGGACTTGAGATCGGGGCTCTTCTCCAGGAAGGTTTTCTTCAGACCGTTTCCACCCGCATGGAAATATTGCTGAACGGAGAAACAAGCGCACTGGTTACTGAGAGACTCAAACATGCTGCGTGTATCTGCAAATCGCTCATCCTTCACTCAGAAAACACCTGAAAAACATCTATTCACTGTGACAGAGTAAATGAGTCATATACAGAATCAGGGTTACTTCTACTAAGCAGCACATTTTCATGTCTTTATATATTGGATGAAATATTAAAGTCAATTTACAAAGATGGAAATCAAGTGTTTCTTCATTGATCTTTAAATGTCTAAAACATTGTAAATACTTTTTAATGTGGGTCGAATAAAATAAAATATTGGCTTGGCCTACACTGAGAAAATTTGTCAGCTCACGGAATTCTACTTGCAAAACATTTTCCACTATCAGAAATTGCTAGTAAATTTCACAAATAATTAAAAGACGTAACACTGAATTAAACCAGAAATAATGCAACGTAGGCAGACTGAATGCTGTCTCGTGGAAATGTCAATTTCTTTTTTGTTTTATATTTTATTTTCTATATATCATTATTGATACGCGCAGATTACTGTTAGATAATAATTTGTTTAAATAAGTTTAATTTCTCTAGTAATTCCACAATCTATCAAAAATTTAAATCTGTATAGATGATACTAAAATAATAATATAAAAATTCAATAAAATAAAAATAAATTTTTGGTTAAATGATAAAGTTTCATCACTGATTTTTACCTGTGGCATAATTTTTATTGTTTTAAATGCCTTTAGATATATATATCTATATTATAAGATATAATATATATTATATATAATCTATACTTCCTTAATAGTCACACACTAATTTATTATATTATAAGTTCGATGGGTTTGCAGAGCCGAAATGACAGTAATACTAGTGCATAGGCAAAGACTTTATATCGTGCATTGACTACACATTGTGCTACAATTTTTTGCCTGTTAGAAGTTTGTTTAAAGTTTGAAGTTAATTTTCTGCTTAGCAATACTGAGATTGAATTATTGCAGAAAGTACATTGAAAGATAAAATTGCAAGAAAAAACATAAAATACAAAAATACCCCAAAAATATAAAAACATTTTCAAAACATTTTCTCACACTATTGCACTGCCTTACTGTTGAAATACTGCCATTCAGCATACATACACACAGACATTTCATCCGGTCTCAGTGGACGCTGCAGTAACATTCACAGCTTCATACGGTTAACAGAGTTAATCCTGAGTTAAAGGGATAGTTCACCCAGAGATGGAAAAATGTGTGGTTATCTGCTTACCCCCAGGGCAATCCAAGCTGTAGGTGACTTTGTTTTCTTCATTAGAACCCACACTGAGATTTTTAAGTCAACCGTTTCCGTCCTGTCAGTCCTATAATGTATGATGGGTAATCACGGCTTTGCGAGTTCACAAAACATACACAGACACAACCAAAGTAAACCCTGCGCTCGGGATGAACAGGATTGTAAGACACGAAACGATTGGTCTGTGCAAGAAACTGAACAGTATTAATATTGTTTTTTACCTCTGATTTTCAAATGGACCATTGGTCTCAAAGTTCTCAAATGGACGGCAGTTGACACTCCTAATTGAGATTGTAGATAATAGTGTCAATGGTCCATTTGAGAGATAGGTGGCGGTAATGCACTTATAAGTCTGTGATCCGCCGTAAAGCAAGAAGAAGAAGAAGACGCGTCACGCGCCGGCTGAAGAAGAAGGCGCGAACACGCTCGGGACAGTTCAGAAATTGTGGTGAATCAGAGGTAAAAAAAAAAACAATATAAATACTGTTCAGTTACTTGCACAGACCGATCGTTTCGTGTCTTTACCCATCACTGTACTCACGATCCCAGGGTTTAATTTGTTTTGTTTGTTATGTTTTATGACTCCAAAGCCGGATTCCTATCCACTGCACATTTATACGACTGACAGACTGCAACGGTTTGTGTTAAAAATCTTCATTTGTGTTTTACTGAAGACACAAAGTCACCTACATCTTGGATGCCCTGGGGGTAAGCAGATAAACATCACATTTTCATTTTTGGGTGAACTATCCCTTTAACAGCGAGACGTGAGACAGATAACTCGTCTGTCAGCTGAACACAATCAGATGGGGGTTAAACAGAAGCCCGGTGCTGCAGAGATCACCGTCCACCGCTGAACACAGTTGTGAGAGACGACTGTCATTTGATCAGATCTACTTTATTATTCTATTAGTGTAAAGGCCGATTAGAGCATGAGCGGTGAGGACGAGCACTGACGTTTGCATGTCTGCCGTGATTGAGACAGATGAGATTTCCACCGAGGAATCAATCGCTCCGGCGCTCAGGAAAGGCCAGGTGTCGTTTTCAATGCTTGCATTGAGTTTTCCCCTTACTTTAACCTTTAAAATCAAATCAAATATTTTTAATCATATATAATTAAAATTGTATTTTAATTGTATACATTTTAATTGCATCTTTCATATATAAAATGCAGCTCAAAGTGCTTCACAGGTCAGAATAAAAAAATATAGAAACGAAGTTACTCATCTAAATATTTATTCCTTGCATTGTTTAGCCTTTCTGTTTTCCATATCTAATGTTTGCATTTAGTTTCCTTGACTTTGACCTTATTAAAATAAATAAATTACTAATACATTTTATTTGTGAAGCATCATTCATATCTATCTTTAAAACTAAAAACAAAATTACATTTAATTTGAATAGGATCATTTATAACATCTATTAAACTCAATAAAAATAAATAAATAATACATTTTATTTGTGAAGCTCATTTAATATCTACGATAAAACAACAAAAAAAGAAAAAAAGATTACTTAATTTGAATAGGATCATTTAGATCTATCTGTTAAACTCAAGAAAAATCAATATAGAATTCAGAAAACTTTTAATCATCACTATTAATAAACAATACGTTTGATCTGTTTAGCATACTCATATCTATAAAACCTTCAATAAAATGTGATCAATGCTAAAATTTTATTTGTATAAAACATCATTCTTTCTATCTATCTATCGATCTATCTACTCTCTCTATCTCTCTATCTATCTCTCTATCTTTCTATCTATCTATCTATCTAGCTATCTATGTATCTAGTCTATTATCACTACTACTCTATCTATCTATCTATCTATCTATCTCTTCTATCTATCTATCTATCTATCTATCTTCTAATCTATCTTATCTGTCTATCTGTCTTACATTCTATCTACTATCTATACATTTCTAGCTAGCTATCTACTTCTATCTGATCTATCTATCTATCCTACTCGAACTATACATTCCTATCTATCTTCTATCTACCTATCTATCTAATCTATTATCTTCTATCTATCTCTCTATTCTATCACTCTATCTAGCTATCTATCTATCTATCTTCTGCTCTGCTGTACATTTCTATCTATCTACTATACTTTCTATCCTATCTATGCTACTCTATCTATCGAGCTATCTATCTATCTATCTACTCTATGATCTTATTATCTATCTATCCTGTCGTAATTTCTTCTATCTATCTATACATTTTCTATTATCTATCTATTCTATCTATCTAATCTTCTATCTAGCTCTTCACTATCTATCTATCTAATCGGTCTGATACCTTTCTACTATCGATCATACATTTCCGATCCTCTCTATGTATCTATCTATCCTATCTATCTATCTATCTATCTATCTCTGCTATCTATAACATGTGTCATCTTATCTATCGACTCTATCTATCTATCTACGATCTATCTCTCTGCCGTATCTATGATCTATCTAGACTATCTATCCTTCTATCGATCTAGCTACTCTATCTATCTAATCCTCTCTATCTCATATAAATCTATCTATCTGAATATCATCTATCTATCTATCTATCATCTACTCATCCTATCTATCTATCTATCTGAATAGTATCCTAGCGATCTATCTATCTACCTCTATTACTATCTATCTATCTATCTCTCTATTCTTATTCTAAAAACCATGGTTAAAAAGTAAAAATTGCCAATTTTAAAAAAATACTCAAGATACATCTATTGAGTTTCCCCTTTAAAAATTAAATAAATAATAAAATAAACAATAAATGATATCTATCTAAAAATAAATTGCCAATGTTTTAAGAAAAACTCATTCAAGATACATCATATTCTATATTATATATAAGTCTTACAATATTATTGATTTATTTTAATAATGGTTAGATATTTTAATAGAAAATATTAAAAGAAAACTATATTTCGAAGTGCATTGATTGATTCATGTTTAAAAAGACAAAAAGACATCAGACAGGGATTGTTCTCCTCTCCCTCTTTTTATCTGTCTGTGTCTCTTTTCTTCCCACTCACACATTAATTATTATTCTCATTAATCTCAGCAGATATCTTCTCTGTCGTTGCTTTGCTCCTCAAGCACAGAATCCTGAGCTCATCTCTGCGTGCAGCCGTTTCCATCGGCAACATTTCACTCAAGGCTTTTGTGAACTTCCCTAATTAGCTTCAGTCCTCAGAATACCAATGAGCCAAATTCCCACTCCATGACCGATCCCAACAGGGAGGAACGACGGAATCAGTGATATCTCTGATGCTGCATGCATTTTTACACCACAGCTACAGCTACACACCCTTAATGTAAAGTAAAGGGAATCCAGGTCAGATCTAATCTGGTTCCTAGGTGGAAAAATTCATGTCATCACTTAAACCTGATGCATTTCTGGAAAAAAGGAGTATGTTTAAGTTGCATGAAGCTGTTCATAAATGCTGGAGTTTCTGCATGCACAGCATCGCCCTCCGGAGGCCTGGAGAGGAACTCAAAGCATTGAGGACTGAATATGATAATGCAATTTTGAGTCTCTTTTTATGTGTGGAATATGTAGCAGTGAACAGTCTGTGTGCATACCTAAAAAACATAAATAAGCCTAATGATAACCAGTCTTAATTTTCCAAACTAAGCTACATTTTTATGCACCTGAATTTAAAAGCAGTTGTTTGATTGTAGCACCAGTCTATGCAGCAGTTCATGCGACTGTGCCCTGAATCAGAGCAGAAGAAGAGCGAGAAGCCCATACCTTGATGGTGGGAAGGACTAAATCCATGGCGGCACATTGTCGAGGGCTCAGACTGCGAGCTTCCTCCCGGATCACATGCTCCTGAACACAGAGAAAGACAGAGTCAATTACTGTCTTTACATCCACATTAAAATGCACTTCAAATCTTGTCCCACATTCATTTCCAACACCGGTCTAACTATATATACCACCTCATGTAAAAGAATTGGAATGAAATGCCATGCATAAAATGACTTGTTAGATTTGCTTGTCAAGTTTGCTGTTTTTTTTAATTTTATTTCAGCTGTAAAGAAAAATATACATGCCCTCCATTATTTATGTATACATTTATTTTAGCTATAAAATTAAAAGCCAATAGCAAATATATTCTATGTATTGATTTAATTTTATTTTGTTCTGTTATAAAAATATGTTATTTTATGAAGGGGTTATATATTGCAATTCATTGCAAAATAAAAATAAATAAATAAATAAAAAAAGGGCTGTGAGCACTCAGTTTTGTTTAACATGTTTCTTAGTTTGTTTCTCTCTTTTTTCTAAAATGACTTAATACCAGCTGTTTTCAAAAGTTCCCTCCATCTTCTCTGGTTAGTTTATTTGAACACCGGAACCCTGTCCATAACATTAGGTGGGATATTCCGGTAAAACCCACACAAAGTCTCAGGATTTATAAGGATGGCCAGTGTGCGTTAGTCTTTTAATGTGAGCTTTGCATGCATACAACATTCAGAGGTCAGCAGGGTTTTCTAGCAGCAATTTCATTTAATCCTACAGGTCAATGGCGGTGCAAAGTTTAATACAAATAAGCCTGAGAGAGATAAGAGAGCGGCGTGCGAGTCAGTGTTACAAGAGCAAGAGCTGATTCTGTCCACTGACTTCTCCCAGCTTCAGAGACGCGCTCACAGCTTTAGTGTATTGATCAGCTGTTCAGGTCAGAACACATTCAGACTCGCTGCACTCCAGAACAAACACAAACACACCGAATGCACATTTCAGAACTCAGCGTGTGTTAAATCTTCCTGCACTTTCATAAAACCTCACTGGGCACAGTTGCAATACCCCCCCCCCCCCCCACCCAACAGCTACATAAGGTGCAGTAATCAGTAGAAATAATATTTTTGAATTTTCAATACAAATGTTTAAACATTCTTGAAGCAAATACATTTACTTCAGAAGCAAAATTGTTTTGAAAAGATGATCAAAATTAAGTGTGTTTTTACTTGAAACAAGAATAAATATTTGCCAGTGAGGTCAGAAAAATTATCGTTTTCTTTTTAAATTATTGTTCTCACCCCACTGTCAGATTTTATTTTTCTTGCTCTAGTCTTAAATTCACTTAATTTTATACTTAATATCTTAACTAATTTTGCTTCTCAAGTAAATGAAACTTGATTTATGAATGTTTAGATATTTTCTTTTAAAGAACTAATACTTTATTAGCAAGGATGCTGTAAACTGATCAAAAGTGTCAGTAAAGACTTTTATAATGTTAAAATATTTTTTTCAAATAAATTCTGTTCTTTCCAATCTTTCTATTCATCTGTAAATCCTGAAAATAAAATGTATCACAGTTTCCACAAAAATATTGTGCAGCACAACTGTGTTCAATATTGATAATAATCAGAAATGTTTCTTGAGCAGCAAATCAGCATATTATACTGATTTCTGAAGATCACGTGACACTGAAGACTGGAGGAATGATGCTGAAAATACAGCTGCGCATCACAGAAATCCTTACAGTTAAGATATGTCACATAGAAAAAAAAGGGGGGGGGGGGGGGGGGGGAGTATTTTACAACCATAAATGTCACTATTATTCTTTATTTTTGATCAAATAAATGCAGTCTTGCTGAGCAGAAGAGACTTCTTTTACCATTAAAAAACGCTTCCATTGAATTTATAAATTTTTTTAGTGAGTTTTAAGGCAGTTGCATATAATACAAAAAGCCATAGACAGTACCGCAGTTTCACTGGGTTTAGAAACAGAGCGGTTGAATTCTACACACAAGAACAGGAACCATAAAAACGCATTTGGAGCTAGAGCTGCAATTGAGCAGAGATGTTTCAGTGCATATGAAATGAGACAGAGAGAGGGACAAATGAGATGGAGCGTCTCCGCGGCTGGACTGTGACGAGAAGTCCTCCATCTGTCTGACACCTGCTCAGATCCTCCTCTGGACTTAAACTCCTCAGCGGGGCACATATAATTACACCAGCAGAAGCAGGGAAGTTTTCCAGAGAGACCGTAATGATGCAAACGGGCAGCTTTGACGGACAGCTGTAAAGCCTTAGCATAAGCCAGAAAGCGTTTTTGCAGCTAAACGGGAGCTACATGAAAGCGCTGCTGTAATTTGTGAGGATAGTGGATATCTAGTGCTGCTCCGAGTCCTCTGAGCTCCACGAGGAGCGATGCCTTCCAAATCTGACAAAATCCTGCCGCTTTAAGCTGAACATGCCTTGCTAACGTCTGCAATCTGATGCACATATTTGTATTCACAGGCTTGATTATTAAACCAATTACCTCCTATTTTGGGCTCATGTTCAAACACATGAAAGCCATTGCTTATAGTTCATGCAAAAAACAAAAAACACACACACACACACACACACAGGTTTGTTTTTATGGTTTATGGGGACTCTCTATAGGCGTAATGTTTTTATACTGTACAAACCGTATATCTATTGCCCTACACCAACCCTACCCTAAACCTACCCCTCACAGGAGACTTTCTGCAGTTTTAGATTTTCAAAAAAACTAATTCTGAATTATTTATAAGCCTTTTGAATTACGGGGACACTGAAAATGTCCTCATAAAACACCTTCTCATTGTAATACCTATGTCACACCCATATTATTACACAAATTTGTGTCCTCATAAACCACACAAACACACACACAACCCACACAGACAGACAGACACACACACCACACACACCACCCACACACACACACACAAACACAAACAACACACACACACACACACACACACACAGACAAACACACACACACAAACACACACAACAAACACACACACACGCACGCACCACAACACCACAGGACACACACACCACGCACACACAACACGCACAATCACACACAAAACACAATCACCCACACAGACACACACACACACGACGCACGCATGAACGCATGCACACACAATCACACACACACAATCACACACACAATCACACACAACATAATCACACACAACACAATCACACACAACACTGATCAACACAAACACACACAACACGCCTGCACGCACGCAGCACGCATGCACAAACACACAATCACAAACACACAATCACAAACACACAATCACAAACACACAATCACAAACACACAATCACAAACACACAATCACAAACACACAATCACAGACAATCACAACCCATGCACGCAACAACACACACACATTTACATTTATCCGTAGAAGATGCTTTATCCAAAGTTATGAAACATACAATGTTATGAAAATGTTATTTCTCAATGTTCTCTGATCATTTTGATCTGAATGTTTTACAAACGTCTTTTCTTGGTTATGTGAACGTTAAGTGAAAATTCCGTTTTATCATTTTGCAAACATTATGGAAACGTTACCTTTGAATGTCTCTGAACAAAAGTAAACAGCTACAATTTAAAAAAAAAAAATGGTAGCAAAAAATCCAATTAAAATGTTTCGGAACAAAAAAACGTGTCATGAACAAACGTATAAATGGACATTTTGAGCATTTCTACAGGCCGTATATCGGAATGAATGTTCTACTAACATTATCAAAGCAATTTTTATTATACACCCACATACTTGTATACTGCCAAAAAACAGTTAATAAATGTTCTAAGCAAGGGTTCTAATGTTCCCATTAAGTTATGAAAACATTATTTCTGGATGTTTTCTGAACGTTAAAGAAACATTTCTCTTTGATCATTTTGCAAACATATTGGGAACATTACTTTTGAATATTCTCTGAACATAGTAACATAAAAAAAATCAATGGTAGATGAACGTTCAATTGAAACGTTTCAGAAAAAAGCTCCCTGAACGATGTATAAATCATGTTTTTGTGCAAATGTTTTGAGAATGTTTTTGCTTTTTGCAAAAGCTAATTTTGTATAATATAAAAAAAACAGCTAATAAAAATGTTTACTTGTTGCTAACGTTCCTGTTAAGTTATGAAAACATTATTTCAGGAGGTTCTCTGAACGTGTTCATCTGAAACGTCTTTTCTTGGTTATGTGAACATTAATGGGACAATTCATTGTATCATTTTGCAAATTACTTTTGAATGTTCTCTGAATGTTCTGAAACAGTAGTAAAAAATTTGTTTTTTTTGTTTAAACTGGCTTACAAATATTTGACATTTGATTAAATGCAGATTAGATAAAACGTTTCTGGGAAAAAAAAAGTTCTCATAAACGAGGTTAAAGAAATGTTGGCTTATGTTTAAGGATGTTATTAAAGACCAGAAACTTTGAAATAGATGTCGTTATAAAACTAACCGGAATGTTTGTTCATAACGTTCAGAAACTTGTCCAATCATTCTGAGCATGTTCACTGTTAGCTGGGACGATTTTGAACAACCTTTTTTGGAGTTATAACAACACAATTTTTATTTTATGGGTCAACTATCCCTTTAAAATGAAAAGGATAATGTTTTCTTTAGTAGATTGGAAAACAAGTCATCACCTTGAGTTTGGGAGAGCTAGGCCGAGGGTCCTTGCACGCTGGAAAAAATATCTGAACCCCTTGCTGTTAAACAAAAGCACAAAACATTTTGTTGGTTTCCTGTGCAATACTGAATATATTTTCCAAAAACAGGCAATGGCCATGTGATCAAAATTTACAAATAAAATAAAATATATAGGTCTGTGATTAAATTACTCTATTTTTTACTATGAAATTAAATAGATATTAAGAGTTGCATCATTTTATTTAACTAAAGTAAAAGATTACACGGCCTACCTTACAATATTTTATTTTATAGATATGAAATAAAAAATTAAAAGACATACACTACTATTTAAGTTTAGAAAACTTTAGTATTAAGTCACATATTATAGGCCTTCATTATACAGTATTCCCATTACAATTTTTTGGTAGCTATGAAAATAAATATATATAGATATGCATGGTTATTTTATAGCTTTGAAATAAATATATATACGGTACGATATAGATAGATTATAGATTATATGATATGTGCGCGTGCGTGTGTGTGTGTGTGTGTGTGGAGTGGGAGTGGGGTTTTTTTGTGGGTGGTGTGTGTGTGTGAGAGTTGGATGGGTGGGGCGTTTGAGTTGTGTGTGTGTGTGTGTTTGTGGTGTGTGTGTGAGTGAGCGTGGGAGAGTGTGTGTGTTCTGTGGGTGTGTGTGAGTGGGGTGTGTTGTTGGGAGTTGAGTGTGTGTGGTTGTGTGTTGAGAGTGTGAGTGTGTGTGTGTGCGTTTTGTGTGTGTGTGTGTGTGGGAGAGTGAGAGTGTGTGTGTGTGTGATGTCGTGAGTGGTGGGTGTGGGTGTTGTGTGGGGAGTGAGAGTGAGGAGGGGTGTGTGTGTGTGTGTGTGTGTGTGTGTGTATGTGTGTGTGTGTGTGGGGTGTGAGTTGTGTGTGTGTGTGTGTAGTGAGTGTGAGAGAGAGAGTGGGATGTGTGAGTGTCGTGTGTGTGTGTGTGTGAAGTGTGGTGGTGTGTGTGAGCGTGTTGGGTGAGTGTGTGTGTGTGTTCGTGTGTGTGTGTGTGAGATTGTATGGATTGGGAGGTGTGTGTGTGTGAGTGTGTGGTGTGAGTGGGAATGTGAGTGTGTGTGTGTGTGAGTGTGTGTGTGTGTGAGTGTGTGTGAGAGAGAGTGTGTGTGTGTGAGTGTGTGTGTGTGAGTGTGTGTGAGTGTGAGTGTGTGTGTGGTGAAGGAGTGTGTGTGTGTGGTGTGGGTGTGAGTGTGTGTGTGTGAGAGAGAAAGAGTGTGTGAGAGAGAGAGAGAGTGTGTGTGTGTGAGGGTGAGTGTGAGTGTGTGTGTGTGTGAGACAGATTGTTACACTCACTGTCTGGTCTGAGAGAGGTGGAAGAACTATCTGTTGTTCGATGGTGTTGAGCACTATCTTCCACAGCTCCTTAAGGACCCGTTTGAGAACCGTCTTCTCACAGATCTTGGCAAACAGAATTAGGCTGGAGAGAAAAAAGAGGGATGGAGTGAAAGAAAGAAATGCAACTGGTGCTTCAACAGATGTAGCTGTGGGTTTCCTCACTTCTTGTCCAGCAGGTCCATGAGGGGTCTCAGGACGGTCTCTGCGTCCATGGCTGCGTTACTCTTGTTCCCTGCGCTTCCCTTCATCTGCATCAGCTCCTGGTTCATTTGTTTGACACAGTCCTCAATGACCGGCTTGAAACTGCACAGACATGATAAACCTAAAAACTACATCCATACTAGCATTCATTTAAGAATGAAGAACACATTTTCATCATTCAAGCGCACCTGTATGTCTATATAACCATCAAATAAAATATATAAGTACTCTATAAAATATTTTTATTAATAAATAAACAAAAGAAAACCTAGATTTTTTTACATTCAAGCTCATCTGTATGTTCTATGTTTTCTAATCACGAAGGCATACATGATATTAATGCAAACTGGGATCTAGATTTGTAACTTCCTCCATAAATGTTGCAGTGTATTTATTTAGCTATACAGTAAAATATAAAGGACCTTCGTTGAACTATAAATAAAAGATAAATGTCCTCCATGAAAATTATTTTTTATTTTATTTCTAAATTTAATCAATTACAACACCTTTTATTGGATTTAATACATAATATAAAACAGTGATTTATCATTTTAACATAAAATAAAATAAAGAATATCGTCCTTATAAAAATAGTTTATTTTATTTAAAGATTTCAGATTTTTCAATCACTTGTTTATTTTGTTATCTGCGTCTTGTCACTTGTCATCCTGTCTGTGCACCGGAAGCTCCTGTCACCAAGACAAACTCCTTGTGTGTGGCAATAAAGCGCTTTCTGATTCTCATTCTAATAAAATAAAATAGAGGTAAGAGCAGGCTAAGAACTTCATTTGGACAACTTTAAAGGCGATTTTCACAATATTTTGTTGTTGTTTTTGCACCCTCAGATTCCAGATTTTCAAATATTGTCCTATCCTAACAAACCATACATCAATGGAAAGTGCATTTATTCAGCTTTCAAATGATGTATACATCTCAATTTCAAAAAAATTACCCTTATGACTGGTTTTGTGGTCCAGGGTCACATATCATAGCCACAGCATCTAATCAAATACTGTATGTGTAACAATAACATTGAATTTGTGAGACAAATTTCTTTTTACTTGACTCTAGCAAGTCCATTAGAATCTGATCATATTTCCTGCGTCTCAGCAGCTTTACCCATGATTCCCTCATACATAAGTCACCTGGAGCCGAAGACGCCGCTGAGCTCGTCCAGCACCGTATTGAGTTTATTCTGCAGCTCTTTCAGCAGATTGCTGGCCTCCGCGTCCAGCTGGAAAACACACACAGTCACATGACACACACCACAGGAACAGGAAACGCTGAGGACTCAGCGGAAACAACATGCCTCTGTATGAAACGTCTGATGTGTTGCAAATAGTAAACCATTAATATTGCATTAATATTAGCGACTGATTATCCAAAAAAAGTATTTATTAGTCATATCCAGTGTCCAAAAATCAATGAAATCATAAAAAAACATGAAAAAGCATTAAATGCTGTGTTAAATAAAACAGATACATAATTCCTAAGAACTGAATTAACACAATAAATAAACACATAATAAATAAAATGTATTCGATTAATTTATTACTAAATAAATGCATAAAACATGCCATAAATATGTTTTTGTAAATTTGTAAAAATATCTGTTTATATTTTATCCATCTATATTACATTTGTTATTACAAAAATATTTAAGAAATATATGTCTATCTATCTATCACACACACAAATATACATATATGTGTGTGTTTAGATATTTTATATTTATTTGATATATTTGATATTAGAATATCTATTTTTTAAACGTTTAATGTCCCTTCAGTTTCATAGCTTGTAGAGATAGAGAGTTGATGTTTGGTTGTATGATTTGTGTTTTTAATGCAGAAGATCTGACTGACAGCTTGGTTTTCATGCCATGGTTTGGTGATTTTCAATGCTGTTGAACAGTGAGCTTTCAGTCAAGCAAGCCGAGCCGCTGAGAAGGTCTCGACTGAGGAATCGCTCGACTAATGATGACTGCAAATTCTCCCCATGAACTCAGGATGACTGCAAATTCAGTACCAGAGCCACAAACGAGAAGCATGAGCCAATGGAGAAGCAGCTGTTCGTCGTGTCTGCATCACAACAGTGGGATTTACCCATAATGCACGCTGGAGGTGCGGTCGTGAAGCGGTGGTTGGGGGACTCCCAGCCGGCCGTCCTGTGCAAATCCAGCAAGGCAGACAGCCAGCCGTGGCGGCCGGTACGGCCTGGACACAGGTCGCGCCCAGTGCGAACGCTCAGCCTCCAGCCGGAGCGGCACCCCGGGGGGGCCACCAGGAGCGCCAGGGCCGGGTGGTGGCAAGCGGAATCCAGCCAGGCAAGCGGAAAGCGGCCGGACGGGCCCGCTAGAGCCAGCCAGCCAGCAAGCCCGAGCCGGGCAGGCCGTGGCCGGCCGGCAGCAAGCCACGGAGCGCCTGCCGGGCTTCGGCCACCAGCCAGCCAGCGAAGAGCGATCAAGCAAGCCGGACGGGCCGGGAGGCCAGGCAAGGCGCTCGGGAGGCCTGGCCGCCGGCGTCGGCCGTGGGCAGGCCGGACGGGCCGACGGGCAAGCAAGACAGACTTGAGGCACAGGCTGGCGGCGGCCCGCGCGTCCGGACGGACCAGCCAGAAGGACCGGCAAGAAAGCCAGCGGCCGGCAGGGGTGGCCCACGGACAGACATAATGCCGTCCGTGAATTGAAGGCGGCCAGGTCCAGAGCAGCGCAGGCCATCGTTGTGCCGTGGACGCCACCGAATCAAGTTCTAGGCAGGGCGGTAGATGGCAGGTTGTGGCTCACGCTTGTGCTTTTTCTGGAGTACAGCCGGAGCGGAAGGGGTCTCTCCTGTCCTTCAATTTTCCGTCCTTTCCTGATTTCGCACGTAACTGACATGATTGCCTCCTTCCGCCGCAGAGAGTGACATCCAGAGCAGACAAGCACACAGCCGGCGCCGGGACGGCCATGCATACCGCCGAGTATACGGCGCTGCAAGTGCGAGGACGGTAGTCCAGCAAGCCAGGCCATCCTATCCATTTCTCCTGCCTGCAAGCTAGAGAAATCCATCAATCATTCGGTGACTCCGTTCCTTCTGACGCATAGACCAGGTGACGTCCGGCCGCGACACGGCAGGGCAAGGTAATTCCAGAAGAGGACTGGCCCGGTAGTCGATGGACGCGTGGCCAGCGGTTTCCATGCCATCCAGCACCATCCAGCCGGCATCCAGCCAGCCAAGTGCTTCTTACTGCCGTCTCATACCATACCATGCACATTCAGATCAAGGACACAGTCCGGCCCGGGGCTAGTGCGATCAGTGGCCCGATCCACTTCCTGGACTCGCACTCGTCGAGGCAAGCCATCAACCCTCCTTTTCCTCCTTCCAGCCATCCATTCTTCTGCCTTACTTCTTCTTCCACAATCCTCTTCTTCAGTCCGACTGCACTGCCCATCCTTCCATCATTCCATCACATTTGAATTATCCATCATCCACCATCTTCTTCCGTCCTTTCCATTTTCACATACATTCCACCATCCATCCTTCCTCCTTACGTCCTTAACTTGGCAAGCCTCAAATAAAATCACAATACAGACAAATCCGTCCTTCCTTACATTCATTACTTCCTTCTTTTCTCTTGCACGGTCCTCTACATTAATGCCTTACATGCCTTCCTTCCTTCCTTTACTTCCCAGTTCTGCCTTATTTCTTCGCATCCATACATCCATCAATCTTCGCTTCCTTCCTTCGTCCTTTCCTCCTTCTTCACATCCATCCTTCCTTCCTTCCTTTTCCTTCCTTCCTTCCATCCTTCCATCCATCCTTCTTTCCTTCCATCCATGCATATAATAAACAATTTGGCAATCACACTTTCAAAGTGCCCTAGGGGCTGAAAAAAAATTCTGCAGAAAATAATCATTATTCATAATTACTGACAACAGGTACAATTTTAAAAGCCTCCACAAGGAAAATGATAAACTGAAAAAAAGAGGCTTATGTATCAGAATCTATGGCTGTCCATCAGATCTGACGTCTCCTAAAGATGAAGCACAATGCTTTGCTTTCATGCATGATTCCTAGCATGTTAGTTGTATTGAGTATGTTTAGTGGTTGTATTTGAACAGCAGTGTGAGGCAGGATGTCCATGTATTGGGGATGAATGGCTGACTTGTGAATTGTAAGAGTGTTTATGGTTCCCGGTAAGCGGAGGGCCGTCCAGATCAATCAGTGACAGCAGCGGGCCGAGGGCTGCGTGTGTGAGATCTCATCAGGTTAATGGAGATCAGAGAGAGAAGCACGACTGATAACACAAACACAACCAAAGCTTCACACCTTATTATTTAATCTGCAATATTATAAAAAATAAGAAATTATACTGTGCTTCAAGAAAAGTCTATGTTTATGATGGCATCTCCACCCCAATTCTCAATACCATGATATTCATTACTGTAATAAATTATAAATGTTGCGATATCATATATAATATATAATAATAGTATATAAATTATATTATATATATACATTACAAAGACATACTGTAAGATATTAGTATATATATATAGATAGTATAATATATCTCAGACATACATACATACATAAATAATACATATATACTGTAATAGGTATACAGTAAATATATATAAATTTTTCATTCCGTAATGAATAGAAATATCTTAAATGTATATTTACTTTATACTTTATAAAAAACTTTAACTCATTTTGAAATCAAAGTAGTTGTTAGTTATTACAAAGTTTTAAATGAGAAAAGTAGCTTATTAAAGTTGACGTACAATGTAATGTACAACTTGTAAATAATTTAATATATATATATTCTTATAATATACGTATATATTATGTATATTTTATAGATTTATATATTGATATATATATATATTTATATATATATCTATATATATAGATTCATTTTTATTCTCCGTACAGTAATATTGACAACGAGCCACTGCAGATCTATTTATTAAAAATGTTATTAAATTAATTTGTACTTGAAATAATAATTTAAACGGAAGTAGTTTTATATGAATAATATTATATATATGTGTGTGTGTGTTTGTGTGTGTTATTCTCACACCACACAAATATATATAGAATAATATATATATAATGAAAAATATTATATCTATATATATAATGAAAATGATGACTGATTTATTATGATTATACTTATATACTAAGATATTATATATATTTAATATTATGATTACATTAGATAATATATTATTTATTTATGGTATAGTATTAAATACATTTTGTAAATATAAGTATGCAAATTATTACTATTTATTCATGTTGTCACCTGGTGCACTGCTAAATAAAAATTAAAACATATGCAAGCATTATGGTAATGAGAATTTATTTTTTCCTCAATGTGGTTATAAGAATTTAGTGTGGAAAAATATAGTTTATCCTTTTTATTTTGAAATGTGACCAGGAAAATACTGTATCGCCAGAACGTTTTACCCACGAGACAGAAAGAGGATGACCCGAAAAAAAAATATATATGTAATGAAAAGATCTTCCATGTATTTTTAAAAGATTTGTATTTGTGCGAGGATTGAAAAGCATCTGAAATCAGGGAGGTCTGACGGACTACAATAACTACAGATGGATTTGTGCTAAATCATGGTCTAAAACCGCTGTAAGAAGTGAAATATTAACATTGTTAAGTTATAGCTGAATTCATTATATTCTAATTAGATTCTTAATTAGGGAATCATGATGTGAAATTGTACAGAAGATTACTCTTGTATACCGCACCTGTGGTCTACCTCGTATCGTTAATTAGCAGATAACGGGCGATCCGTGTGTTCACGGTTATTCCTGACGGACAGCGGCACGAACGCTCGCTCTATCCCAGCTAACTCTGACTCCCGCAATTAATTTTTTTTGGACAGTTCGGGATCTTTTATTTATAAATCCATGATAACGAGCCACTGTAATTAAATTTTCTTTCACTTGGCTAATTGCTCTGGGAACAGTGGCGCTGCCAGACCAGGCAGGGTTATATTTGGAGCGTTTCGCTTGTATTTCCTCAGAATGAATTGAGTTTCATGAGGGAAGCAGAATTCATAAATTAGTCACTCTTTCAAACAGCTGGACTCTTTTTAAAGCGCTGTAGCCTTCAGTTCAACAGAGGTAAAACATATAACCTTAATCTGACAGACCTCTGGCGCTCGTACAAATAATCTGCCTTTATGAATCTTAAATTGAAGTACTTTTTAGCTGGACAAAAAAACTACCCAGTGATTTCAACACATTATGCACGGCATTTAATGACTGCTAATAAACACATGCCATTTCTTTCCCAGTTGTTTAAGTTCACAGACATAACCGACTGTGTTTATGTGCTTTTGACGTAACCTTGTGTAGTTGACAGTTTAAGTGTAATAAGACACAAAAGAGAACATAGTTTAGTACTCTCACAACGCGCCCATCTCACAGCCAGATCTCGGTGTGCGTGCAGAACACCATATATCAGAAGTTTATAGTGATATGGTTTTAAAACGCATGCAAATAATAATCTTTCATGATGTCGAAGAACTGCAATGTCACGTGAGCATGACTGAGAGGAGACGGATAATCAGGAACAAACAGATGTTTTGTTTTGGTGTACACTCTTAAAAATAAAGGTGCTTCACAATGCCAAAGAAAAACCTTTTTTTTTGTCTAAATGGTTCCATAAAGAACCTTTAACATCTGAAGAACCTTTCTGTTTCACAAAAGCTTCTTTGTGGCGAAAGGCGGTTCTTCAGATTCTAAAAAGGTAAGAAAGAGATGCGTCTTTAAAGAACCTTTCACTAAACGGTTCTTTGTGGAACCAAAAAACGGTTCTTCTATGGCATCGCTTGAAGAACCTTTGGAAGCACCTTTATTTTTAAGAGTGTATGTTGGGCACGAGCTCCGCCCTCTTCTGGAAAAGGGGCGGGTAAAGTAGCAGCAGCTCTTTGCATTAAAAGAGACATGTACATATTTTGGGCTTTGTGCAAAAATGGCAAATTTTCAGCCGTGAATACGAAATGGGTCATGAACTGAGAAAACAAAATTCCCTATATCTTTTGACATAGAAGAGGTCATTGTACTATAAAAACATACTGCAAGTTTCAGAACGCAAAACTTTGTTGTTAGTTCAGTGGTTCTCAAACTTTTTTGGTTGCGCCCCCCAATTTAAACCTATAAAAAAATCTGGCGGCCACTTTCTTTTTCTGCCGATGAACCACACTTCGAGAACCACTACTTTAGTCAAAAACAGTTTATTGAAGGCAGCTGCAAACGACAGCCAGCTTGTGGAATATACAAAAAGATATGATGTAATAGTGTGGATAGCACACCTTCGCAGAAGACAACGGCTGCTTGTACCTGCAACGCTGTTTCAGATAAAAAAGACCCCGCCCACCGATTCTACATCACTGCCGTTTAGCCCACGCCCCACCTATTATACAGCACTGCCTGTTTAGCCACGCCCACCGATTCTACATCACCGCCTCTTTAGCCCCGCCCACCGATTCTACATCACTGCCTGTTTAGGCCCGCCCACGATTCTACATCACTGCCTGTTTATCCCCGCCCAACGATATTATCAGAAAGGCCGTTAGCCACGCCACTGATCTACATCACTGCCTGTTTAGCCCCGCCCACTGATTCTACAGAACTGCCTGTTTAGCCCCGCCCACTGATTCTACAGCACTTCCTGTTTAGCCCCGCCCACTGATTCTTCATCGCTGCCTGTTTAGCCCCGCCCAATGATTCTACATCACTGCCTGTTTAGCCACGCCCACTGATTCTAAACCACTGATTTCTGACCTTGTACTAATTAAGTGAATGTGTTTAGTAAACAATAACCAGCTTTATATATTTATTATCAATAAATCCATTTTTTTCATTCTCATATTTTAATTAAACATATTTTTTCCCCACAACTAGCCATTTTTTAACCATGTTCATAATTTTAAACTGAGAAATACTCATTAGCATACATTAAAATTAATTTCATTAAGGCAAAAAAAAAAAAAAAAAACATCGGGCCAAAATATATTTTAAATATATGTCAACTATATGTTTTAAAGAGTGAAGCTCAAAACATATTTCAAGGGCACATTTTTACATTTCCAATTTTTCTTAAATTGGGCATGTGAAATGTATTTTCATTGGACTGAAATATATGGAGGGCAAAATATACTTTTATAAAAATATATAGTTAGATATTTTCTGTATACACACACACACGCCAACACATTTATATGCAATTCAAATACATAAATCTTAAATTTAGGCCTAAATATTTATGTGAGTGCATTAAGGTGAATAAATAATGGTCGATTGTTCAATTTTGGCTGAACGACCCCTTAAACATTAAGTGTTAGCAGCCTCAGTTCTTGAAGATAATTGTCCTTGTGAGGTTTCATGCCAGGAAACTCGAGCAGGTGCAGCATGCTCTTGAGGGGGCGGGACAGGAAGTACGAGAGACAGGAAGTGAGGTGTTTCAATGGGTGTTCGTGCTGCTCAAACGTGTCCAGTTAAACCGCTCAACCGGGATGAATTAGGACCGTACACTACAGCCAGAATTCACAACCAGAGAGCAGCGTCAACATTTGCGGTCATTTAATGTTGCTCCAAACAGAAAGCCAGAAAGTACATGAGCTTACAGGTTTGGAACGACATGAGGATGAGAAAATGATGACAGAATTCTGGCTGTAGAGCAGCGGTGTATAGAGATGTTAAAGGAAACCTGTCCACACACCTTGCAGAAGACCACAGTCCCTTCCTCCTGGTGCAAGAGCCCAGAGGAGACGGGAACGACAAGAAACAAGGACATTGTCATAGTTGGAGAGAACAGAGAGAAGAACACAATTCACACGGGACGTTAAGTTGCGTTCACATCAGGCAGATTTACCGTAATTATGAGGCTACTCTGAGATTCTGCTCTGAACTCACTGAATCCTTCAGAATCATTTGTTTCTAAGACAACACTGGATGTCAAATGGATCCATGCATGTGTGGCTAATCTTGAATAGGTTTGGGGGATGGAGAATCATTTCCATTTTTTAATTAATGAAATGATTTTCATGGTTCTCTTAAAGGAGTAGTTCAACCAAATTTGAAAATTTGCTGGAAATGTGCTCACCGTCAGGCCATCCAAGATGTAGATGAGTTTGTTTCTTCATCAGAAATGTAGCATTGCATCAGTGTCTCAGCAATGGATGCTCTGCAGTGAATGGGTGCCGTCAGAATGAGAGTCCAAACAGCTGATAAAAACATCACAATAATCCACAAGTAATCCACAGCACTCCAGTCCATCAGTTAATGTCTTGAGAAGACAAAAGCTGCGTGTTTGTAAGAAACAAATCCATTATAAAGAGATTTTTAACTTCAAACCCTTGTTTCTGACTAAAATATGAGTCCAGAAATCCATGCTTCCTCCAGTGAGTCAGTGTTCTGGTGTGAATCAGGAGAGAAATCTGCACAGATCAAGCAACGTTTAAACAGCTCTAAACATATATGTGGCTGGATTTTGATGTGAGAGACAACAGGAGATGGACTTTTTCACTGGAGGACGCGTTATTATGGATTATGGATTCATATTTTAGCCAAAAGCAACGGTTTGACGTTAAAAACATCTTAATGCTGCATTTGTTTCAGCTTTTGTCTTCTCCAGATGTTAACTGATGACTGGCGGGTGCTGTGGTTATGTGAGGTTTTTATCAGCTGGTTGGGACCTCACATTCGAAGAGCACCAATTCTACTGCAGAGCATCCATTGCTGAGCTAGTGATGCAATGCTACATTTCTCCAAATCTGATGAAGAAACAAACTCATCCTAATCTTGGATGTCCTAAGTGTGAGTATATGTACACCAAATGATCATTTTTGGGTGAACTATTCCTTAAAATCTTCATGAACAGTTCTTTACTGCCAATGCTAAACAAACACTGTGCTAAAATACTAAAGTGTTTGCAGCAGTAAGGAAATAAGTGAGATTAGAAAGAAAGACTGGATGAGGCAAAACAATACTAATAATATAAATAGACAGCATGTCTTTTTATTGCACTGTCTGCTCTGGATGGAATTCAACATAATGGATTTGTTAAAAGTAAAATATTAAAAATCTGTCTCAACTCATATTGGTTTCAATAATTCTAACAATTCACACTGAATTACTGAATCCCTCAGAGAAGTAATCATTATAAATCATTACTTTTGTCAAACTACTCAAATACTTATTAAAATGATAATTATTGATTGTTACTGTATTTTGTGAGAAGTGTGTAATTTCTGACTGGCTGGTTAGAGAACATATAGATTAGGATACATATTCACATTTTTGTCCAAATAAATAGATTTTTTTATTTAATTTTTTTTATATAAGTGTTACAGCAGTATTGCTTTTATTTTATGATCATTACAAATCATTACTTCTGTCATGTAAAACTCAAATAAAATATTAACCCAAATTACTGAAATGATAATTATTTATTGTTACTGTATTTTTTGACAATTAATGTAATTTGTAATTTCCAACTGGCGGTTCAGTGAACATCTAAAGATACACATTAAATAAATGAGAAATAAAATATAACAAATAAAATAGTTACCAAAAACAATAATGTTTTTTTTGGTTTATTTAAAATAAAATAATAAATCAGATAAAATAAATGTTAGCAAAACAGTACTGTTTTTGTTTAGTTTATTTGTTAAGTATATAATTAGGCCTAATTAATCTTTAAGTACTGAAAGAGTCATTAGCTATATTTCCATCCAAAGATGCTTTTTATTTAATTTTTTTTATATAAGTGTTACAGCAGTATTGCTTTTATTTTATGATCATTACAAATCATTACTTCTGTCATGTAAAACTCAAATAAAATATTAACCCAAATTACTGAAATGATAATTATTTATTGTTACTGTATTTTTTGACAATTAATGTAATTTGTAATTTCCAACTGGCGGTTCAGTGAACATCTAAAGATACACATTAAATAAATGAGAAATAAAATATAACAAATAAAATAGTTACCAAAAACAATAATGTTTTTTTTGGTTTATTTAAAATAAAATAATAAATCAGATAAAATAAATGTTAGCAAAACAGTACTGTTTTTGTTTAGTTTATTTGTTAAGTATATAATTAGGCCTAATTAATCTTTAAGTACTGAAAGAGTCATTAGCTATATTTCCATCCAAAGATGCAAATTTAACATATGCGCAAAACTGGAATATCACAAAACATTTGCGAATAAAGCACCGCTTCCATCCAACGAGTCAAAGAGAACAAAATTGTCACTACCTGATAAACTGGCACTGAATACCACTAAGAAAACTAGGAGAAGCCACTGATATCATAATGTGCATATGTAAAAATTACTTGTGCTTCAGAGAGAGCAGACGTAACACAATAAATGCAGGTATTGCTTTTAGAGGTGGATACTGCTGTTTGGGAACGCAGTCGTGTCAGACAGTAAGTATACAGAAATACTTTGATGACAGACTTTCCTCAGGCATTTCAGAACGACCAAAACAAGACCAAAACGAGATCGGTCCGCTGGTTAGTCAATTTATCCCGTCTCATAGCGCAAAGTCACATGACTTTTTCAGTGCACATGGTGGAATTTATTCGGTAAATGTGTTTCCATCGTAGTTTATGCACATTTTTTCTTATCGGATAAAAAGTTTATCCTACTCAGTTGTGCGCGTACGTTTTTTTATGCGCATTTTTAGAATTTATGCGCATCTTGGCGTTTCCATCCAGCGGTTTTTTTATGCGATAATCCAAAATGCGCATAAAAATAGGTGGATGCAAACATAGCTATTGATGAAACCATACAGCAATTAGACTGACATAAAGGACTAAATTAGACATAAAGGACTAAACTGAATTAGAATCTGAACCAGAATCTTAACATTCTAATCTTGAAGAAACACAGAAAAAGCGCTCCAGGTAACTCTTGACTAACCAGTGACATATAAATCATCAGTATGTGTTGATGTAGGAAACTAACCAGCTGTAGCTGCCGAAGTCTGATGTCAAGAGGAAGAAGCTGGAACTGCTTGGACCTTCTAGTTGCAACTAATCAGACTCATAATTACGGTAATTCAGACATTCATGAACGCAGCTTTACAGTAAGGGACGTTCAACAGCTTCACTCACACAGACAGTTAGTGGGAAACATTGCTGTGGAGTCTTCAGAAACATTGATTAGATTACTAACCTGTTTTCCTCCCATGGACTCGAACATCTTCTCCAGCTGAACTCGGAGCTGCTGGATGTTGTTCAAGAGGATGCAGGACTGTCAGGAGAAGAAAGATAGACAAGATATTTCATGACTGATCGATTGCACTGCTTTCCAGATGAGTTTTCAAAACCCTCCGCTTGGCTAATGCAAGGAGACGTCTGTACTAGAAGACTTCTGTGAATATATACACAGGGCATCGATTCGTCTGGATGCTGATCGTTGATTTTGCACATCTTACTTTCATCAGTGGCAGGAAATCTGAATTTCATTACACAGAAATCTATGCCTCCGCAACTTCAGAGAAATGGCAGATTTACACAACGGAACACACTTGAGTTGTATTTAAACACTCATTTCCTTTTGAAGATACATGAAATTAATTCACAGCAACTGTTTTCTTAAAGCATAATGTTTCCTTGTATCTAATAATATTTAAAGTCAGTTGTATTTTGTTACACTGTAATAGTTATTATATTAGTTAATAGTCATAATCATAATAGTTATTAATGCATCTGACAGGTTGCCCTACAATGCACAATTTAATACATTTGAATTCTAATGCATTGCATGTTTTCATTATAGATCAATATAATATTCATAAATTCTCAATATCTAACGATAGATAGATAGAGAGAGAGAGAGATAGAATAAACAAAAATTAAAAAAATAACATTTACTATTGTTATAGTACTATTGTTGTTCTTGTTATAAAAAAATAGAATTATTTATTTTTAGATTTTGGCAGATAACAAATTATAGAGTGCCATTAGAAAAAAAGAAGATATATATATATATATAATAAAAGAATACATATGCGATTAAATATAACTTTATTGTTTATTTGGTTGTTATTATTTAGAGGAAAACAAATAAAAAAATTAAATAATGCATTAGACGCATTAGAAAAAACAGAAAAATTAATATAAATAATCTAATATGCTGAGACTTAATATTATTATTATTATTACATAAATAGACAAAAACGTATTCTTCTTATTAGTTATTATTTATTTTGGGGAAAGACAATGAATAAGAATGCATTAGATAGTACAGTAGAAAATCTTTAAAACCACCTCCCAAATACATTACAAGCATGTTATTTTATGTGTAGAATGACACTCTCCTGTAATGAAATAAAGGTTTTAATAACCATCAAAACTCATACTCGGAACATCGGTTAGCGAACTCAAGGTTTTAAGAGACCTTCAGATCTGCAGTGGCGGTGACAGCCCAAGGACGCTGGACCCCTGAGCTGCCTGGACGCCCCAACCCTGCACTCCCCTCTGCCACCGGTAAATAGTGTCTTCTTTTTCTTCCAGAAATGGTAAAGAAGCACGAATTTGTCGTGAACAAAGATGAATCTAGAGATTCCACGGCAGTCATCTAAACGCTCCTTGCTATAGAAGCGTCCCATGAGCGAGTTAAATTGAGGACGTATGGCCGGTAGGACGTGTTTGAATTAGCGCCGTAACAGGATTCCATAAGCGAATTAAAAACGGCGGCCCTCTACGGGATTCCCCCTGCACCGACACACTTCCTAAAGGTCACATGTCAGCCGTGTGACAAATAGCTCTGAAACTAAAATACGAAGCCGTCGCACTAATTGAAACGAGGGAACATCGTCTCTGTGACGAGAGCGGCTGATTTCACACACTCGTAAATTTAATTCAAGACAATGTATATAAACTCCGGTGAGCTGATTTATGGGCATCGGTGCGTTTAAAGATGTAGATATTCTTAGGATGAGCCGAGCTGTCAATTAAGCGATGGATGAACCCCGAGGAGCGGCTCTGTCCTCTGAGACCGAACAGAGATATGTCTTTAATTACCGGCCGCGTCATTGTATCTCTGTGGTCCTGTCACGGCACTTAAAAGATACATCTGTCTTTCTTCCCACCGCAGACGTCCTGCGTGTCAAGCTTTTATAATCATTACAGGAAGACACGGTGAAAATTCGAGGTAGAACAAAAGCAGCTCTGAGTTAGCGCCGCGAATCATGTCATATTGCACAAAGAGCATAAAGTCGAAAGCACAGAGGAAGGAGACGAGGACGCGAGAAGGTCTCGCAAGTTATTTGTTAGAAACGAAGGAAGCATCCACAAGCCATCCAATCAAATCCTTTATGATCTGATCAAGCCACACTCGCAGGGTCATGACTTTAAAACACGAAGACATTTTATGACAAAGCAGATTTGTGTGTGTGTGAGTGTGTAGGAAGTTCATAGACTCACCACTTTCTCTTTGTTCAGATGGTTGTTGAAGTCTTTAGAGATGATCACAGCATACTGGAGAAGAACTTTATTTATGGTCTGGAAAGAGAATAAAATGTGGATTATTATTCAATTCAATTCAAGTTGATTTGTATAGCCCTTTTCACGATGCAAATCGTTGCAAAGCAACTTTACAGAAAATATAAAGTTTCTACATTATATTTAGTTGTAGCTTATCAGCGGTGCCTATCTCAAGTTGATGTCCATATGGCAGAAATGTACGGTAAAAATCAAGCAGTTAGTTAATGACATGTAATCAAACAGACGGTGAACACTATTAACAGCAATGATTATATGTTGCGATCAAACTTATAGCATTATTATATTATAACCTCTAGCTTATTACATACTGGTAAAAAATGTATAGCCTGAATGCACTGTAAGTCGCTTTGGATAAAAGCGTCTGCTAAATGCTTAAAGTATTAAATTAAATTATTATCATTATCATACATTATAAAACACAGTAGTTTAATTTTATAGAAGCCATAAGTTGGGTTTGTGTTACTGTTATTATTTATAGACCTAAAACACATATGCATTCACTACCAGTCAAAAGTTTAGGGACACTAAGCATTTATCTGATCGAAAATACAGTAACAATTTTTTTTATATTAGTATAATTTAAAATTAGTGTTTTGTATATGCGTATATGTTCAAATTTAATTTATTCCTGTGATGGCAAATCTGATTTTTCAGCAGTCATTACTCCAGTTTCAGTGTCACATGATCTTCAGAAAGCATTCTAATATGCTGATTATTGGCTTAGAAACATTTGATTATTATTTCAATGTTGAAAAAACATTTATTATATTTGTAATTTAATAATTGTATCATTTCAATGTTTTAATACTTAATGTTTTTTGCATAAAAAGTGATTTTTTTTCAGGATTCTTTGATGAATAGAAAGTTCAAAAGAACAGCATTTATTTGAAATGGAAATCATTTCTACAGTATAAAAAAGGGTGTCGTGTACTGTCACTTTCTGAATCAATTTAATGCTCAGCACCATTGCAACTGACTAAAAATTTTTTTTAGGCTTTTTTATTACTAACACATTGATAGCCATGGAGAAGACGTCGAGTGCTTGCATCCATCAACAGGAGTTGGTAGGAGAACTTGAGAGTTAGTACGACTGGAAGCCAAGCAAGCGTGTAGGAGAAAAGGATAAGGAGAGCTCTTAAACAAAAGGCGACTAAATATGTAAATAAGTAAATGAGGGCAGTAATGATATGCGTCTTGTAAGGCCGCCGTAATAGATTTCTCGTGTCAAGTTTGCATGAAGTAATCAATGCCTCATACAAAACCCTTTACCCATAATCCTGTGGGATGAGCGCCTCTCTCTCTCTCTCTGCCCTTTGCAGTTCATTTGCATTCACAATAGCTGGCATTATACATTAGCTGGCCTAAAATCTCTTATAAAATCTGCTATGTGTTTGAGCGAGTGAGCATGATCACTGTTTTCATAAGCTGTTTGAGTTGATGTGTTCATTTGTGGTGTTTTCAAAGTTAACCATTACTATTGCTAAAAGGTTTAGCGACGTGATCAAACCTCTAACATCTTGGCTAAAAACGTGTTAATATATAAATGTTATAATATATAAGTATAATAATTAAAGGAATAGCTGAACGGGTCACATTGGAGAAGACAAATGCTGAGACAAATCCAGCATTTAGACGTTTCTAAAACGTTGCTTCCAGCTAAAATATGAGTCCATAATCCATAATAACGCTTCCTCCAGTGAAAAAGTGCATCTCCTGTTGTCTCTCACATCAAAATCCAGCCACATATTAGTTTAGAGCTGTTTCGGTTTGTATAAACAGTGCTTGATCTGAGCAGATTTCTCTCCTGATTCAGACCAGACCACTTTTTCACTAAAGAAAGCAATATTATGGATAGAGGACTAGTTAAAAACGTCTTGATGGATGTGTTTCAGCTTGTGTCTTCTCCAGACGTTAACTGATGGACTGGAGTGGTGTGGATTATTGTGATGTTTTTATCAGGTGTGTGGACTCTCATTCTGACGGCACCCATTCACTGCAGAGCATCCATTGATGAGACACTGATGCAATGCTGCATTATTATTTTTCCTAATTGTTTCAGTTTTACACTGATCAAATTGACTATACTGTATGGAAACATTCACCAATAAAGCACTCTGTGTCTAAGCTGAACTGAGGAGGTCTGTATATCTGATCAAACATTCGGCTCTGGCATCAATGATTTACCATCAATCTCAAATGTTCCTGTTAGCCTTCTACATGCAGCCGCTCAAACAAAACGCTCTCATACACACACAGTGCGATGTTTAGTAAATCAAGGAGGTTTATCCACTCAGTGTAAACTGCTCTAAACCTTCATTAAATCCATCTTTAGCCCTTTATCCGAACCCTGTCACTGCCTGCTAGAGCTCATGAGCTTTTCACTGCTGTAAATCACTGTAAAGAGTAGGTAAACACTTGCACCTGATGATTTCAATTAATTCCTGGAAGTTGAAGCATGTAATGTTTGATGTTAAAATACTACTAATATTCAAAGACACCTATCCACCTTATTCCCATATACGGAAGTAAGCCTATGGGCGAGACTTCCGGTTCATTAGCCTCTAGGGAAATAACGAGAAGAATAACAACGTGCAGTAAACGGTAAATCTGTTCATTCATCATTCAGAAAATACACAGAAAATAATATGGTAAGACACACTAATTTGCATTTTTACATGAGGAATAAGGTGGATAAATAAGCCATGGTTTGAGGTCAGTAATATATATATATATATATATTAAAGAAATTAATACTTTTATTCAGAAAGGATTGAAATGTGAATTAAAAAGGGACAGTAAAAACATTTATAATGTTATAAAAGTTTCTATTTCAAATAAATAACTTCTAGGTTATGATTATTGGTGATCCGAAAAATAAAATGCATCACGGTTTCCAAAACAAAATTGAAGCAGCACAAACGTTTTTCAAGCATGTATAACAGAAATCTCTAGAGCAGTAGAATCAGCTATTTATACGATTTCTGAAGAAGATCAGTGACACTGAAGACTGGAGGAATGATGCTGAAAATACAGCTGCGCATCACAGAAATAAATTATATTTGAACATATATTTACATAGAAAACAGCTATTTTAAATTGTAAAAATATTTCACAATTTACGGTATTTTGTTCGAATCAAGCAAAGACATCTTTTAAAAACATTTTTAAAAAATCATACCAACCCCAAACTTTTTTTTAGCAACACTACAGTGCTTTCAGGCAATGCAGGTCTGGATTTTTCTGTTTCAAAGCTCTTCTCCATCATTTGTTCATCATTTTATGCTCTCAGCTGCCTGGCAACCATATGACACCCTACAGTTAGAGTAATACTGCCTGGCGGAACAACCGTTTATTGTGATTATTATTGTTAACACATGCAATTTTTATTGAACACTGGTATCTTTCATCATACCGCCACAGATTGTGAGTTGCATGGATTTTACATCTTTAGGGGTTAGATTTTATAGATTTATTTAAGTGCATGGCAAAATCTCCAATGCACAGCCTCAAGTGACATCCTCTCTCTATGGATTCTGTCTTACCTTTGCAAACCTGCGCATGAAGTGAGCGAGAGCTTGAGGGTTTGGACACTCCAGCTTCTTAATGATCTCAAAGCTTTGGTTGAGCTGCGTGAACACATCCACCACCGAGCAGGAGAAGAGAGCATGCTCTGAAGTCTGCTGGAACTGCAATCAAAACACCACAACAGAAGCATTAATGATCATATCACAACAATTTTATCATTTTATGTTTCCCATAATTTCAGCATTTGCTACATAACGGGAAACAAGGTTCAAGAAGAGTTTTACAGCCTGACTCCAGGCTGCCATTAAGTTCTAGTATGGTTCTTCAAAGTGCTAGTGTTTCAAGGATCCAAGAATGGCTTTATTTTTTCTTTTGTTTATAGAATATCCCACCCAAAAATGAACTTTAATGAAATTTTATTCACCCTAAGGTCACTCCAAAAAATATACTTTTTTGATGCTCTTTTCCATACAATATTTGCATGTTCAAAAATCTGAGGTCATTAAGATTTTATTTTTATTTTAAAAAAGTGACAGTAAAGACATAATGTTACAAAATATTTTTTATTTCAAATAAAAATCTTCAAACCAAAATTTATTTTGCTATTATTTTATAATCAGTGGCTGACCATAAATTAATACACTTGCCAATAAATAAATAAATGAGACAAATATAAAATGTACATAATATTACATATTTAATATCTTATTACATAATTTATACATTCAAAATAGGTGGGACATACGATGTTAGTGTATTTAAATTGTTTTTTTATTATGTATATATATTTGATCATTTAAAATTAGGTATTTACTGTACTTTTTAACATTTTTTATTTATTTTTTTTTTAAAGAGAGAAAATTATACTTTTATTCAGAATAGGTACAGACAGTAAGGACATCTATGATGTAATGCTGTTCTTTTAAATTTGATAATGTATCCAGTTCCACAAAAAATAGGTGCCAGCACAAACTTTTTCAACATGATTATCAGAAAGTTCTGAGCGGAGCAAATCGTCAATATTAGAATGATTTCCGAAGATCATGTGACACTGAAGACTGCAGTAATGATGCTGAAAATTCAGCTTTGATCACAGGAATAAATTACAGTTTAAAGCAGTTATTTTAAACTGTATTAATACTTCACATGATATTATTTCTTGATAAGAAGCCCTGAAGCTCAGACGCTGCCAGGAAGCACTGAAGATGTTTTTAAGCAGCCAGCGCTGGTCTGATTCACAGCCGTTGGGAATGCCTGCCAACATAACCTATGACACAATTAACCTACGCTTCTGCCCTTATTCCCCAGGCGCTTCTGCCAGCAAACACAAGCCTAATAATCATTAGACAATTAACTGAGAGTGCTGCTCCATTAGCATCTTAATGTAGAGTTGAATCTCTCAAGACTTGAACCCGAGCGCAGCTAAACATCTAAACACAGTTAGCATCTCTCTCCGCAGCGCTGTGAACGGCAGGGAGAAAAACACAGTTTTGGTTGCTCTGAAATACCAATCTGCGGACTGAAATGCTCATGTGCCATTATATTTGTCAGTGTCACATATCACATACACTACCGGTCAAAAGTTTGGGATCAGAACGTTTTTTTAGTATGAAAGAGAGTATCTTCTGCTCAGAAAGCTCATTTGATCAAAAATACAGAAAAAAACAGTAATCTTGCTAAATGTTATTACAATATAAAATAATGGTTTCTATTTTAATATACATTAAAATATAATTTATTTCTGTGATGCAAAGCTGCATTTTCATCATCATTACTCCAGTATAAAGTGTCACATGATCTTCAGAAATAATTCTAATATGCTGATTTATTATTAGAATTATCAATGTTGTGCGCACCATATTTTTTTGGAAAATGCTAAACTTTTTTCAGGATTCTTTGATGAATAAAAGTTCAAAAAGAACAGCCTTATTCAAAAATAAAATTAATTTGTTATAGCTAATTAAATATTTGCGTCATTAACAAGTCTAACACATCCTCGCTGAATAAAAGTTTTAATTTCTTTCAATAAAAGAAAGAATAAAAATGTACTGACCCCAAACTTTTGAACAGTAGTGTATATTGTTAGAAAATTTCTATTTTAAATAAACGCTGTTCTTTTGAACTTTTTATTCATCAAAGAATCCTGAAAAAAGTATCACAGCTTCCAAAAAAATATGAAGCGCACAATGATTACTAAATCTCTTTAGCATGATTTCTGAACTATCATTTGACACTGAAGACTGGAGGAATGATGCTGAAAACACAGCTGCGCATCACAGAAATAAATTATATGTTAATGTGTATTAAAATAGAAAAACTTTATTTTACATCACAATAATATATCACAATGTTATTTTTTTCCTGTATTTTTGATAACATAAATGCATCCTTGATGAGCAGAAGAAACTCCTGTAAAAACATAAAAAATCGCTCTGATCCCAAACTTTTGACCGGTAGTGTATAATAACGTGGCCGTTCATCACAGCATTGGCCGATGTTAAGAGCACTAAATGATTTGTGTTTTTCAGGTGAAAGCAATTATCATATGAAACCAATCTCGCCGGTGATTTGTTTTCTCCAGCGAGGGGAGCACTGAGCAGCTCATATTCACATCAGAAGCGTTTGTTCGTTATTTCACAAACACTCATCAGCTTAATGCTTTCAGTTCAGCAGTTTATCCACACGTCTGATTCCATTCGTCGTGTCGCACATGCACTTGTCTATGAATTCACAGTGCAGATGTCATTAAAGAGAAAAATATCTCTAATATTCATGCTCGTATCCGAAGAGAGAGAGCTTATCGAAACGGAAATCGTTATAAAGCTGTTCAACTGCTGCCTTGAACTGAAGAATTAACGCATTTATAATGCATAATATTGTTTTACTAGTGATTTTGACTGCTAGTTCGGATTGACAATAACCCTTTGTTCTAGTCAAAAGTGACAAACCTTTTGAAAAATGCTGTACCAAATCTTGTGTTCGACTTGCTTTCCTTCAATTAGCACAGGTTTTGTGTTTCTTTTTTAAACTGATTGATCATAAGCCTCACTGATCTAAACTTATGCATCTCAGTTTTGGCTGGAGTGAAAGGCATATTTGTAGATATTTTGCCAATATGCACTCAGAAATGGCATGGTTCTTCAGTAGTTGATGTGCACTGGACCCCAGAAAAGCTTAATTTTGTCCTTTGTTTATAGAATAAAACTGAAAATGTCTTTAATTCACCAAAAATATAGACGCTGTATGAGTTTTTTTGATGCTGCTTTCCATAGGATAAACAGTCTCCATTCAAAGTTTTGGGGCAGTGCGAGATTTTATATTAATAATAAGTTAATTGAATTGAAAACACTTAAGGTCTATCTGCTTAACATTAGTTAAACTCCAACATTAACATGAACAACATTATTAATCAAGTAATTAATTTCATTTAAATTAATTATAATTTATATTTTAATTTGAACTTAAGGTACCCATCAGTCAGTCAGTTCAACGTTATTCAGTGGATGACGAATTGGGATCTCGACCGAGAGGCCCCAATCACCTTCGAGTGTTAACCAAACAAGCCAATGACAGTTGGCGTGCGTGTTTCGCCCCGCGCACCCCGCCCGCAGCGTGGGTATAAAAGGAGAGCGAGTGCAAACGCACATCAGCTTTTCGCTCCGGAGCCGAGCCTTCTACAGGACGAATCTCCGCGAGTGTTCGAGAAAACAGCTGGCGTTGGTGTGACAGCGTATCAGCGGGGGTTGCCATCCAGACTGCTGAAACCTCAGCGGGCTGCAGCACTCATTCTGCGGTCTCGCTGCGACCTCCCATGAGCGCTTCAGCGCTTTCACTAAAAGAGAGTTGTTTCCTTCTAAAAGAGCAAATTCTAAAAGAGCTTCACGAGCGATGGGCGTCTTTTTAAAGATGGCTTCCCATTCGTGCGTTTCTGGATGCGGTCGTTTTCTGCCTTCATCTGACGGTCATGATCACTGGCTCTCGTGCTTGGGCTTACAGCACGCTGAAGCAGCGCTCATGGATGAGTCATGTTCTCACTGCGGGAACATGACCATCGCGACATTGCGGTCTAGATACCTCCTCATTAAACGGGGGGGTATCCCCCTTGCCATGCCCCGCTCTAGCTACTCTGGTTCTCGGAGGGCTACTTCGGTTCATGTTCAGGGAGACCTGAGGGTTACGGTGATAGCTTCCCCGTCGAGTACGTCACCGCGGGCCTCTCATTCCTCGAGCATTTCGCACCACCTGCTGCTTCTGGACGAGTGTGCTGGGTCCTCAGACAGAGCGGGGTCCAGCATCTTGTGCAGGGCACAGGCAGAGGACAGGATGTCGATCACTGCATCAGAGGGCGAGCTAGGCTCTGGAGATGAGGATTCGGCTGCGCTGCCACTGTCAGGTAGAGTGGCGTTGCCCGAGTCATATCCAGAGCTGACCGCTATGCTTTCCAGGGCTGCTGAGAGTGTCGGGCTGCACTTGAGGCCTTCTCCTTCTCGTGAACGCTCGAGGCTGGATGATTGGTTTCTGGGGGCGCAGGCCGGGCGTCGGCACCTGCATCCGGTTCCATTCTTCCTGGAAGTGCATTAGGAGGTTACTAAGTCTTGGAAGGCATTTTTTTCTGCCCGAAACAGACTTGGTGCTTCCTCCGTCCTCACCACCCTCGACGGCGGGGCGGCCCAAGGGTATGTGGACATCCCTCCGGTCGAGCGCGCGATTGCCATGCAGCTCTGCCCGCAAAGCGCCGCCGCCTGGAGAGGTAGTCCACGCCTTCCGTCCAGGGCCTGCAAGTTCTCGTCCGCTCTGACGGCTAAGGCTTACAGCGCTGCTGGACCGGCCGCTTCCGCCCTGCACGCCATGGCCTCCTGCAAGTCCACCAGGCCAAGGCGTTGAGCAGTTGCACGAGGGTGGTGCTGACCCAGGTGTGCTGCAGGAACTGCGCACGCGACGGACCTTGCGCTTAGGGTGACGAAAGTCACGGCGCAGGCCCTGGGTCAGACGATGTACACATTGGTGGTCCAGGAGCGCCACCTATGGCTGACCCCCTTCGGCGGAATAGAGGGAGGCCGACAAGAATCGTTCCTGGAATCCACGATCTACCAGGCAGGCATATAGGAGAAGCGGTGAGGGCTCCTTGCCAAAGTTCTCCAAAGCACCAGAGCGACGGAGAGGGTTCCGACACATCAGCCCCGCGCGGTCTGCTGCCGGTCACGCACCCCACCGCAGGCGCAGCCCTGTTGCTCGTCGCGGAGGGCGCCCTCATGCGGCATCCAACCTACGCCCGGCGCGCAGGGCCACAACGCAGCCTTCACAACGGCCGCAGCGTGGAGCTGGCCGCAGGAAACCGGCGCAGCCCGCCTCCGCCCCTGCCAAGCCCGTGAAGCGCCAGAGCAGGCGGCGTCCCTGAGACGGGTGACCCAGAGCACTTGGATCCTGCTCTTCAGGAGATGGTGACCGCACCACTCCTTCCCCCGGAGAAGGGCCGGGTGGAGAATCCTATGTTCCAGTTTGTTTTTGTTCCGCCACTGGCTACCCAGCCAATGGTACCCAAAACTTCAATAAAAGAGCACTTTCCTTTGCCTCCGAGTCCCAAGAGGGCGAGGACGGCGGTGCACGAGACCCAGTCTTCCAACTCAGCCGGCCCCCTCTCCCTTCGCTGGTGGGCAGCAGGGTTCAGTTCAAGGACGCTGTGCCTCCTCACGAGCCCCCTGCCCAGAAGTGGAGCCAGGTAAGTCGCGCGCTGAGCACTCAGACCCCACCCTGGGACGCAAGGAAGCCTCCCGGGTTGGGTCCCTGTGTTCCACTTCGCTGCCACACTGCGGGTACGTCGGTGGTATCATAGTTCACGTGCTAGTTCGGTCACTGTGGGCCTGGTTAGCGCTCCCCAGGCTGTCTCGCTGGCTCCTGAGAACCATCAGACTCGGCTATGTGATTCAGTTTGCCCGGCGCCCTCCCAATTTCAGGGGCATTCGGTTCACCTCTGTGTCGGACAAGGATGCTCCTGTTTTGCGTGCAGAGATCGCGGTCCTGCTAGAGAAGGACGCGATACAGCCGGTCCCTCCAGCCGAGATGGGGTCGGGCTTCTACAGCCCATACTTCATAGTACCCAAGAAAGGCGGTGGGTTACGAACGATCCTGGACCTGCGCGTTCTGAACTGGGCCCTTCACAAGCTCCCGTTCAGGATTTTGATGCAGAAACGCATCTTTCAATGAGTCCGTCATTTCGATTGGTTTGCAGCGGGCGACCTCAAGGACGCGTACTTTCATGCCTCGATTCTCCCTCGACACAGACCATTTCTCCGCTTTGCGTTCGAAGGGCGAGCATATCAGTACAAGGTCCTTCCCTTCGGGCTGTCCCTGTCGCCTCGTGTTTTCACCAAGGTCGTGGAGGCAGCCCTCGGTCCATTGAGGGAAGCGGGCATTCGCGCTCTCAACTACCTCGACGACTGGCTCAAATTGGCCCAGTCCCGAGCGCAGTTGTACGAACACAGAGATATGGTGCTCAGTCACCTCAGCCGAATGGGGCTTCGGGTCAACTGGGAAAAGAACAAACAACTCTCTCGGTGCAGTAGATTCTTTTTCTCGGGACTGGAGCTGGACAGTGTCAACCTCTCGGACGTATATCAGTAGAGCTGCGCAGCGATGCTGAACTGCAGGAGGTCATTCCGCGTGAAAGACGCGGTTCCATGAACCTTTTAGAGGATCTGGGGCATATGGCGACGCAGCAGCCGCTGTCACGCCGAGCAGGGTTCTTTCATATGAGACAGGCAGCAATTGGTTCACGACCGGGTCCCGAGGATGGGCATGGCGACACGGGCAATTACCGGGTTTTGTTTCGGGTTACCACGTTCTTAAGTCCGACCCTCAGCCCATGGATAGATTTTGCCTTTCTTCGGACAGGGGTGTCCCTGGGGCAAGTATCCAGGCATGTTGTTGTTGTAAAAAAAAAACAGATGCCTCCGCCAGGGGCTGGGTTGCCATGTGCAGTGGGAATGCAGCTGCGGGGCCCCCCCGAGGCTCTGGTCGGGGCCCCGAATACAGTGGCATATCAACTGCCTCGAGTTTGCAAGCAGTATGGCTGGCTCTGCGACGCTTCAAATCGCTGCTACACGACAAACACGTACTGGTCCGTACGGACAGCACAGCGACCATTGCGTACATCAACCAACAAGGTGGTCAGAGCTCCCGTCGTTTATCGCAACTCGCCCGCCACCTCCTAATCTGGAGTCAGAAGCATCTGAGGTCGCTTCGCGCCGTTCACATCCCAGGCGAGATCAATCGTGCAGAAAACGAGCTCACGACAGCTCACGTTCCCTGGAGAATGGTGACTCCATCCCCAGACTGTCCAGCTGATTTGGAGATGTTTTGGGGACGCTCAGGTAGACCTGTTTGCTTCCCCGGACACGTCCCATTGCCAGTTTTTTTACTCCCTGGCCGAGGGACCCCTCGGCGCGGACGCACTGGCGTGCAGCTGGCCTAGGGGCCTACGCAAATAGGCGTTTCCCCCAGTGAGCCTTCTCGCAAAGACACTAGGACAGGGAGGACGAGGAGCAGGTCCTCTCAGTAGCACCGTACTGGCCCAGTCGGACTTGGTTCCCAAAACTGATGATCCTTGCGACAGCCCCTCCTTGGCAAATCACTCTGAGGAGGGATCTCCTTTCTCAGAAAGGAGGCACCCTCTGGCACCCGCGTCCAGACTGGTGGAATCTCCACTTATGGTCCCTGGATGGGACGCGGAGGTTTTAGGTGGGCTACCTCCAGCGGTAGTAAACTCCATCGCTTCAGCTAGAGCCCCGTCTTCCAGACACGCTTACAGGCTGAAGTGGTACCTGTTCGTCGGTTGGTGCTCTTCCTGCCTGGAAGACCCCCGTAGATGCCCGAGCGCAGTCGTGCTTTCTTTCCTGCAGGTTGGGTTGGAGCGAAGGCTGTCTCCCTCTACCCTGAAAGTGTATGTTGCCGCCTTTGCCGCACATCACGATGCAGTAGACGGGAAGTCTCTAGGGAAGCACGACCTGATAATCAGGTTTCTCAGAGGGGCAAGGAGACTGAATCCTCCGCGCCCTCACCTGTTACACTCTTGGGATCTCCCCTCGGTCCTCACGGCCCTAAAGGAGGAGCCCTTCGAGCCTCTGCAATCAGTAGAGCTTAAGTTTCTGTCATTAAAGAAAGCGCTCCTCACCGCATTGGCCTCGGACAAGAGGGTAGGGGACCTGCAGGCATACTCGGTCGACGATTCGTGCCTAGAATACGGGACGGGTAACTCTCACGTTGTCCTGAGACCCCGGCCCGGATATGTGCCCAAAGGTCCCACCACGCCTTTCAGGGATCAGGAGGTGAACTTGCAAGCGCTGCCCCGGGAAGAGGCAGACCCAGCCATCGCTCTGCTCTGTACCGTTCGCGCTCTGCGCATTTACGTGGAACGTACGCGGAGCTTCAGGACCTCAGAACAGCTCTTTTTCTGTTACGGAGGCCGGCAGAAGGGGAAAGCCGTCTCAAAGCAGAGGATGGCCCACTGGATAGTGGGGCTTAGGTCTTGGATACCAGGCCCTAGTTTACCATGCCCCTCGAGTGAGGAGCTCACTCTAACGCGAGGAGTGGCCTGTCTTGGGCGCTGGCTCGTGGTGCCTCGCTAGCAGACATCTGTAGAGCTGCGGGCTGGACGACCCCTAACACGTTCGCTAGATTCTATAGTCTTCGTGTAGAGACCGTGTCCTCTCGTGTACTCGCCTCAGGTAGGCAGTAACACCGAACCTGCTCGGTGTCGATCACGCTTGATGCGCCATTCCCCTCTACGGACCAGATACTTGCGCTTTTGTGCTCCTCAATCAGTTACCCATGGCGAACCCTGGTGGAGTTCCAGAGTTCAAACACCCCGGCGGGGTTCGGCGGAGCGCCCAGACGCCAGGCTCGCACTGGGCATCAAGGTCAGCCTTGTGATGGGATGGTGCCGTGGTGTAGTGATTTCCACCTTCGGGTGATCCCAAATGGTATTCTTCAACTGTACTGGCTCCCCTCTCGGTGAGCCGTGTCTTTCACTGGGCAGTCGTTCAAGCCATCTGCAGTGTAGTGATACTCACACAAGCGTGGGTTGAGTCTACGCAGAGAATTCCTAGTAGTAATGCCCTGGGCAAGTCCATATGTGTACTCCACATGATACCTCCTTGGGCGGTGATGTGGCTTCCGTAGCCGTTCCCAACTGGGACGCTTTCCCAGTGTTGGTATCCTAATGCACATGGATGGAACAGCAGTGGCGGAACCTCTGCCTAGCCGTGTCATACTCCGCAACAGCTGGTTGGGGGGACTTGCGGCTACGCAGGGCACTGGGAGGGAGTGCCGCAATAATAGTGGCGTTTTCCATACGGATCCCAATTAATCAGTCACGACTGACGTAACGTAGAAAGTGACTGACTGAATGGTAACGTCTAGGTTACTTGTGTAACCCCAGTTCCCTGAAGGAGGGAACGGAGACATTACGTTCCGTTGCCACAGTTGCTGTACCACGCTGTACGGCCGGGGCACGTAGTCTCAGCTCCTCAGCAAAAAACTGATGTGCGCTTGCACGCGCTCTCCTTTTATACCCGCCCTGCGGGGCGGGGTGCGCGTGGCGAAACAAGCACGCCAACTGTCATTGGCTTGTTTAATTAACACTCGAAGGTGATTGGGCTCTCGGGCGAGATCCAATTCGTCAGTCACGACTGACGTAAAGTCTCCGTTCCCTCCTTCAGGGAACAAGGGGTACACAAGTACCTAGACGTTCTTTCTGCTAACATCGGGTAACTATATAACATTAACATGAATAAACAAAGAAAAATACTTCTTAAGCATTTATTCTTTTTTTATTAATTTTTATTTCAACATTTACTAATGCATTATTAAAATCAAAATTTATATTATTAAAAAAATCAAAAGGTAAAATGTTATTATTATTTAATGGACTAGAGCTAACATGAACTAACAAAGAAGCATTTTAATTTTATTAACTAACATTAACACAGATAAATATATACTGTTACGGATGAACTGTATTGCTCATTGTTAGTTAATGCTATTTAAGTGTAATAGCACTAACTAATGGGACCTTATTGTAAAGTACTACCATTTAATGTTATACTTTCAATTCAGCCAGGCATCAAATTGATCAAAAGACATTTATAATGTTTTAATGTTACAACTGAAATGTTTGTTCTGTTATTTAACAAATGCTCATTATCCTAATGCTTTTAAATTTAGCAGTTTATCCGTACGTTTTTTATTAACAAGCAGTGCATGAGCTCAGATCAATAAGGCTTATGATCAGTCAGTTTCAAAAAGCAATACAAAACCTGTGCTAACTGAAAGAAAACAAGTAGACAAAAAGATTGAATCCAAGATTTAGTAATAATATGGCATAACGTGAAATATAAGCAATTTTTGCTTCAATAACAGCATTTTTCAGAAAAAGAACATCCTCTCCGGGTCAAAATGACTGGAACACAACATGAAGGTTAAAGAAACACAGAAACTGATATTGATCATAATTAAGATGAACTGTGAGTTGCTTGTGGAACTTAGGGGTGTATGATGTGATACAGTGAATAGCTTGCCAAAAAAACTAATTTAGCTGGTTTACAAAGAGACAGGTGACACTTCCCATTATTATATATGTGCAGAACGAGAGTGATTAATACAGAAATAAATCATTAATCACACAAACAAAGTGTATCCTTTGCACTTCATTTTGTTAGGGCACTAAAAAGTGTCCCGTCATTGTCGGGATGCAAAATCGAGAGAAAGAAATAAACTCATCCGGTGCGTTCACTTTATCCAGACCGTCATAATTACAATTTTAAAACTCGTAAATAGGAACTTTGCAGGAGCTTCATAAAAGCAGAAGAGAAATGCAGCGTTTAGATGGTAACTGCAGCGTTAGGCTGTTTGCCGATTTACAAATGAAAAGCTCTACTGAAGCAAAGTAACAATGCGAGAAACTCACCCCATCTTTTTTATCTCTCTCTAGAGCTCCGTTGAGGAAATCCATCGCTACATCTTCATTTTCATCCAACCACTGGATAACAAATGGCTCGAACCACCTGCAGAGAGACAATACAACACAACACAGTCCTCAGATCCAACGCCACGGGCTGAGACTGAAGAAAAACTCTGGCACATGTTGTTCTGCTCTTTAGACACTGTATGCATCAGCTTCATGCTGTGGAATTTGTCACCCTATTTTATTATTCAGAGACAAATTATGTGCCAAAGTTTCATGCTTAGCAGTTTTTTTAAGCTTTTATTTGGTTCATCTTAGGTCAAACAGAAAGTAACAATAACGTAAATATAGCAATATGTTTTAATCATTCTCGGGGAGTTTAATAAAGCAAATCTCTCCCGTGAACTGCCAAAATACAGACAGCACATCACATGTCCCACCAGAGACAGTAATATATTGGATCACTGTTACACCACAATAAAGAATGCATATCACTCTGTTCCACGAGCAGCTTTGGGGCTTTCTGATCACTGTTTGGTTCATCTTATCCGACCTACAGGCAAAACTGAAATCAGCTAACCAACCTGTATTAAGGACAGTAAACAAGACTGGACTAATGAAGCAGAGCATTGATTTCCAGCTTGGTGGACTTCACTGATAGGAGCGTCTTTGAAGCTGCTGCCACCGATCTGGATGAGCTCACAGAGACTGTAACTTCTTATTTCAGTTTCTGTGAAGACATGTGCATTTCCTACCAGGACTCACTTAACTTACAATGACAAACCATGGTTCACTGCAGAACTCAAGACAGCTCCGTCAGGCCAAAGAAGATGCTCACAGGAAGGGGGATAATATCTTGTATAAACAGGCTAAATACACACTGGAAAAGGAGATCAGAGTGGCAAAGAGGAATTATTCAGAAAATATAAGGATTAAATTATCTTCCAGTGACTCAGCATCAGTGTGGAAAGGTCTGAAAGACATTACCACCTACAAGACACCATCCCCCAGCACTGGGGAGAATCAACACCTGGCAGACGATCTGAACGAGTTCTATTGCAGGTTTGAAAAGACACCCCACACTCGCCCTGAACACCTCTCCACACAACCCTTCACAACCTCCAGCAACTCCCCTCTCCCCCACACCTGCAATTCAGATCAGCGAAGAAGAGGTGTGCCAGGTCTTCCGGAAGCAGAAAAGGGAAAAGGCACCAGGCCCAGATTGTGTTACACCAACCTGTCTGAAATCCTGTGCTGACCAGATGGCCCCCATCTTCACACAGATATTCAACAGATCACTGGAGATGTGCGAAGTCCCTTCATGCTTCAAAATGCTCCACCATCATCCCCATCCCAATGAAACCCAACTCTTTACTGGACTTAATGACTACAGATCTGTGGCTCTAACGTCTGTGGTCATGTAGTCTTTTGAAAAACTTTTTGAAAACTGAAGGACATTATTGGACCCTTGCTGGATCCTCTTGAGTTTGCCTACAGAGCAAACAGGTCTGTGGACGATGCAGTTAACATGGGACTGCATTATGTTCTGCAACATCTAGACAGACCAGGGACTTATGTGAGGATCCTGTTCGTGGACTTCAGCTCGGCCTTTAACACCATCATCCCAACCTCCTCCTGCCCAAACTAACTCAGCGCTCTGTGCCCACCTCCGTCTGTCAGTGGATCACCGGCTTTCTGACAGACAGGCAGCAGCTATTGAGGCTGGGAAAATACACATCCAGCCCCCGTACGATCAGCACTGGAGCTCCTCAGGGTTGTGTTTTCTCTCCACTGCTCTTCTCCCTGTACTCCAACGACTGCACATCTAAAGACCCCCTCTGTCAAGCTCCTGAAGTTTGCAGACGACACCACACTCATCGGCTTCATTCAGGATGGTGACGAGTCTGCTTACAGACAGGAGGTTAAAGAGCTGGCTGTCTGGTGCAGCCTCAACAATTTGGAGCTCAACACGCTCAAAACAGTGGGGATGATCGTGAACTTCAGGAGAAACCTCCCTGCACTCTCCCCACTCACCATCATGGACAGCACTGTGACTGCAGTGTAGTCATTCAGGTTCCTGGGCACCACAATCTCTCAGTACCTGAAGTGGGACACTCACATTGACTCCATTGTGAAAAAGGCCCAGCAGAGGTTTTACTTCCTTCGCCAGCTGAGGAAATTAAACCTGCCACAGGAGCTGCTGAAACAGTTCTACTCCGCCATCTTTGAATCCATCCTCCTGGCACTTCCATAAACTGTCTGGTTTCAGCTCAGCTACAATCGTTACCTCATGATTGACCTCATCGACCTCATACTTCAGAGGGTAGTCCGTACTCTGAGTCGATCATTGTTACAACCCTCCCTTCTCTCCAAGAACTGTATTCGTCCAGAGTGAGCAAAAGGGCTGGTAGAATCACTCTGGATCCCTCACATCCATCACACTCCCTCTTTGAACTGTTGCCACATGGTCGACGCTACAGAGCTCTGAGCACCAGAACGGCTAGACAAATGAACAGTTTCTTCCCTCAGACAATCCACTTTATGAACACTTGACAATAATTGTGGAACATACAACACTATTTATACACTTATACACTTGTTTATCTAACACACATACTTAGTTTACACCTCAAATTTGCACATAATATATACAGTACCTGTACATACAAAAAACTGTCTATTGTATTATACCTGTACATACAATTGTCAATTTATATTTTTATTCCTTATTTATTTGTTCTATTTTTTTATATTTTATTATCTGTGTTTTTTGCTCTGTCACTGTCATTCTGTTACACTGTGGAAGCTTCTGTCACCAAAACAAACTCCTCGTATGTGTAAACAAACCTGGCAATAAAGCTCATTCTGATTCTGATTCTGTTCTGATAATTAGAGACACTGTGGGAGGGGCGTGGTTTCAGCGAAGGCTTATGCGGGAGAGGGACGGGAGGAGGCGGGGAGGTGCGGTGAGTAAGTAGTCAATTGCAAAATGATGAAACCTGTGTCTGATTGCATAATTAGCCTGGAGAGACGGAATAAAAGGCAGATGAGAACGTGTTGTGATAGAGAGACTGGGACTCATGGCCCATCCCTAGCCGAGGAGGATGCACTGACTGACTGATTTATGCCCTGGCAATTGAGAACGCGTGGAAGCGCCCAGTTTGTGTTTTGTGGAACTTTAAGTAAAGAAATAAAAGAGCCACGAGTCTCCAAACCGCCTACCTGAGTAACTTCCTTCTTCCCACTACGAACTTTGTTACACTGGTGCCGAAACCCGGGAAGGAAGTGATAACGCCGCTGCCATCATGTCATCTCCGTCAAGTTCGCCGTTTGCGGAAGTCATCCACTCGCTCGCGGGCCTCCACCAAGAGCACCATCAAGCGCTGCTGGACATGAGGGAGGATCAGGAGCATCGATTTCCGGGCCCTCGTCCAGACGCAGCAGGAGGACCGCGAGCTGTTCCGGAGCTGAATAGACCGGGAGGTTCGGGCTGGGGAAAGTCCACCTGCCCCGGCCCTGCCAGCCCACCTACCCTTGAACAAACTGAGCCCTCAGGATGAACCGGAGGCCTTCATCGACCTCTTTGAGAGGACCGCCAAGGCATGTGGGTGGCCCCGGACAAACTGGCCAGTGCGCCTCATCCCGCTGCTGTCAGGGGAGGCCCAGATGGCTGCACAGCAGCTGCCAGTTCAGAACCTCCTGGTCTACGACGACCTCAAGCGAGCCATCCTCCAGCGGGTCAGCCGGAACCCCGAACAACACCGTCAGCGGTTCCGATCACTGGAGCTGGGGGAACACGGCCGGCCCTTCGTGATGGCTCAGCAGCTCCGGGACGTGTGCCGCAAATGGCTGTTGACCGGGGGAAGTGACGTCGACCAGATCAATCGCCGCTCGGTTTGTGGCGGAGGCATTTCTTCGGCGTGCAGGGGGTCCAGTGCCACCGGCCAGCGTCGCTGGACCTGGCCATTCAACTGGCGGAGGACCAGATGGTGGAGTGCCAGGGGGGCGAAACCCTGCCCTCTGTCTCTCTCTCTCTCCCCCTCTCTCCTACCTCTAAACCTCTCCATAGGTCCCGAGCGCAGCCCCGGGTGGAGGGGCGGTCCGGCGCCAGAGTCCGCGGGACTGAGGCTCCTCTCCAGGGGTGCGGGGCCGGCCAGCTCGAGTGCCTCGGGGGTTAACGTTCCTCTGCTCTCTCCAGGCCAATTTCTTGATCCGCTTCCTCCCACCAGGGCGGCGGGGAGGTCTGGGCCGGCCTGTTGGCGTTGCGAGGACCAAGGGCACTCTATTGATCGGTGTCCGGTGATGGAGGTGGGGACACTGATCCGGGTCCCGGATGCCCCCCAGGCTGTCCCCGGTCCAGCCGGCATGTACCAAATACCTGTGCGTATTAAGGGGGTTACCTATTGGGCTCTGGTGGATTCAGGATGTAACCAGATCCATCAAAGCCTAATTCAGCCGGCGGCATTGGATAAGAGCTGCATGGTTCGGGTGCAGTACGTACACGGGGATGTGGTGAGGTATCCTAGCTATCCAGTTCCGGGGTCAAAAGCATAACGTGGAGGTTGCAGTTAACCTGCACCTCAGGCATCCACTAATTCTGGGAACCAATTGGCCAGCTTTTAATCACTTATTGGGGTATTTGTGCACGGATGTCTCTTGGGGAGGGGAGGCGGCCGTGAAGGCAGGGGAGGCGGTACCGCGACCGCCTGAGCCTGCGACAGGGGAACCGAACGCGGCCGAGAGGCTAATCCTCCCGGAGCGTGATGATTTTCCCCTGGAGCAATCTCGGGATGAGATGCTGAAAAATGCGTTTGAACAGGTCTGCTCCATCGACGGACAGCCCCTCCAGCCGGCACGGCCCCCTTCTTATCCCTATTTTGCTATTTTAAAAGATAGGTTGTATCGAGTGACCCAAGACGCTCAGACAAAACAGGATACAACCCAGTTGTTAGTTCCTAAAAGCCGTCGGGAAATGCTTTTCCAGGCGGCTCATTGTAATCCTATGGCGGGACATTTTTGTGACTTCATCACTTGATCGGTTAATGACCTCATTCCTTTTGGCTGGGGAACTTCCATCACCGAGAATGTTGCGCAGGTGTTGCCGGGCGTGTCGTGGATGTCAGTTAGTGATCCCTCCCCCCCGGCCCCCCCAAAAGCGCCGGTTGCGGCCTCTTTTCCGCTTAGCCTGTCCTCTTCGAGAAATATGTAATGACCCTCATTCGGGGCCATAGAACGGTCGGCACGGGCCATTGCTTTCATAGTCCCTTCGTGTGATTATGCAACGCTATACCCTGATTGCGTGCACTCCGCGCATTCCCAAAAGTGTGGCGGAGGCCCTTTGTCGTATATCTCCCGAGTGGGAATCCCAAAGGAGATTCTCACCGATCAAGGCACGGCTTTCATGTCACGTACGTTACGCGAACTGTACGGATTATTGGGCATTAAGTCGATTCGCACCAGCGTCTACCACCCACAAACAAGACGGTCTGGTGGAACGGTTTAATCGCACGTTGAAGACCATGATTTGGAAGTTCGTTCACGAAGATGCCAAAAATTGGGATAAATGGTTGGAACCCCTATTATTCGCTGTGCGCGAGGTTCCGCAAGCCTCCACGGGTTTTCCCCCTTTGAGCTCCTTTTTGGGCGCCAGCCCCGTGGGGTTTTGGACGTCCTGACAGAGGCTTGGGAGGAGGGACCTTCAGATAGCAAAAACGAAATTCAGCATGTGCTGGACCTGAGAACAAAAGCTCTCTATGGAGAATTTGTTACAGGCCCAGGACAACAGAGGCCGCTGGATAGATCGGCGGACCAACAAAAGTACTCCACTTGTGTGGGCACCAGAATAACGTGCTTGTAGTCTCCCTACCTCTAGCTCGAAATTACCGCCAGTGGCAAGGACCCTTTGATGTCACAACACGGCGGATGGGGCAATCTTAATTATGAGGTAATTCGATTGGACAGGAGTGGGGCACGTCAAATTTACCATCTTAACCTCCTTAAAAAGTGGAGCGAGGTGGAACCGGTGATGCTGGCGACGGCAGTGAGTGGAGAGGAAGATCTTGGGCCAGAGGTGACCAATAAGATCCAATCCCTTGCTCTGGCCCCAGGGGGGGATCACCTCTCACCCTCCCAGCTCACTGATGTAGCAAGATTGCAAGCCGAGTTTGCAGACGTGTTCTCACCCCTGCCCGGTCGAACGAATCTCATCCAGCACCATATTGAGATGGAGCCGGGCGTGGTGGTACGCAGCCGGCCATATCGGTTGCCGGAACACAAAAAGAAAGTGGTTCAGGCAGAATTAGAGGCGATGTTAGAGATGGGGGTAGTAGAAGAATCCCACAGCGATTGGGCGAGCCCGATAGTTTTGGTACCTAAAACGGACGGCTCGGTTCGGTTCTGTGTGGATTATCGCTAGGTGAATGCGGTGTCGAAATTCGATGCCTATCCAATGCCGCGGGTTGACGAGTTGCTGGATCGGCTGGGCGCAGCTCGCTTTTATTTAACACTGGACTTAACCAAGGGATATTGGCAGATCCCCTTATCGCCCTTATCCAAAGAAAAGACAGCCTTCACCATGCCGTTTGGATTACACCAATTTGTTACCCTTCCTTTCGGGTTGTTCGGGGCTCCGGCCACTTTTCAGCGGCTCATGGACAGAATCCTCTGCCCGCATGCCGCCGCCTATCTAGATGACATCATTATTTACAGTCAGGACTGTAGACCAAAAAGGAGGTGAGGCAGTTCCTGGGGCTGGCAGGATATTATAAGAGGTTTATCCCTGGGAGAGAGCGCCGTACATTCACTCCCCCCACCTACAATCCCTGCTGGTACGAGACTCGAACCCGCAACCTTTGGGTTACGAGTCTGACTCTCTAACCATTAGGCCTCGACTTCACCCATAACATTTAACATTTAACATACTATCACTATTTTTCTTATTGAAATGAAGCAAAACCTTTTTTTTACATAAAATAAAATCAAATATTTAAATAACAATTAGATAAACAAAAATAAAAATCCAAAATGACAAAAAATACTATATATATATATATAAAAGCTAATCATACACACACGCACACACGCACACAGTAAACATACAGAAGAGATTGTATAAGGATGTTCAAGACTTTCAGCAACAGACATCCTCTGAAAACATTTCATTTGCATTAGACAAACAAGCATTTGCTCTGTCGAGTCACTGAACATTGTAACAGACCAGCAGAAATGAGACAAACATATTTTTAAATCAAGTGAAGCGTTGTGGACGGCCGGTGGCATGCAGCATCACACTAATAGCTCTGCTAATGTAATAAACCTCAGCAGATCTGTACAGACTGCAGCAGCTCACTGTTATTGACAGTAATGAGGGGATTAATAAGATGGCATTTAGCTCGCTATCATACAGTTTTTTTCAACTGCTTACACACATTTTCAAAACTGTGGCTGTTTTTTTTTTCAAACTTTACACACAAATCCAGGAATTGCACACACAAAATGTAAAATGCCTCACATCTCTTATAAATATCACAAACACATCTCAAAAGCAAACATTTGCAAACACCTTTGTCATAATATTAATTCCTGTTAGATTTTTGTGGTATATAGAGAATTGTGTGTTGCGTTTTGCAAAAAGTGTTTTATGAAATTGAAAAAAGGCTGAGAATTAGTGTATGGCTTTGCAGATTTGGTGTGTGCTTCTGCTGTTTGAGCGTGAGCTTTCAGAAATTGTGTGACGAGTAAAGATTTTGTGTGTAAGTAGTTGAAAGAAACTATAAATATTGCTCTATGTGAAGGTTTCCTACGCACACATTCACAGCTCAGGAACGCTGCAGAGAGATCAGTCTGACATCTGCAGTAGGGTGTCATTTTTACAGCCATTTCTCATTTGCAACATGTCCCTGAATGTCAGGACGACATTTAACAGATGCTCTTGCCTACATTTATTAGTTTGAATGTATATTACTTTTAATCAATTTTATCAGATGCTTGTACATAAATATGACCTTTAAAATGCAATGTTTACCAGCAGCGATATTTCACAGATGTCTCATAAATATACACATGCTTTCTGGGGACTGTGTGTCCAGTTTATCATGTAAGATTATGATAATGAGAGTATAATATTGAAACTAGTCATATGGTTACTTGTGCCTAGTTGCTTAAAAGAAAGAGTAAAAAAAAAACTGTCCCCAGATAGATAGATAAATGAATAAAGGAACGAACGAACAAACGATAACATCTGATTAAATTATGGAGAACAGGCAATATGCATTTGAAAATAAAAATAAAAATAAATAAAAAACATGAACTAAATAAATAAATATGCATTTGATTAAATTATATATAACAGGCCACATGCATCAGATGGATGGATGGATGTATGGATGGATGGATAGATAGATAGATAGATAGATAGATAAGATGATGGATGGACGGATAGATAGATGATAGATGGATGGCTGGATGATGATAATAGATAGATAGATAGATAGATAGATAGATAGATAGATAGATAGATAGATAGATAGCAATATGCATGACAAACAAACAAACAAACAGAGATGAAATAATGTGTAACAGGCAATATGCATCTGATTAAAATGCCTGTTGCAGTTGCAATAATGTAGGAAGGTAACTGATCTCTGCGAAATAAAATATAAGTAATCATAAGTCATAACAGTAATCATAGTATTTTAATAGCGAGAGATAAGTGAGTGATTTTAACAGCTGAGAGTGGAGAGAAAATCTGAGAAAAGCTGATGAGAGTGAGCGTTTGAGGAGGACTCCTGTGTGTGTTAATGATCAAATCTCATCTGACAGGCTGTGCATTGATGTTGGCACATTTTAGTTCGTATTGCTGCTGCAGGAATCATTTAAAAAACATGTTTGCAAAGCAACACTGTGTTAATATTCATTAAAGAATATATTCTTATTCTTATTTTTTTCTCAATATCTGCAATTAATTCAGCTTGAATTGTTTAACCCACAAATTCCTTACTTAATTTCAAACTGAAACATATTCAGGAAACGCAATCTTTTTTCTCCTGTCACTTATGTTAATAAGTACGCTGGGCGGATCTGGAGGAGATTTTTGATTGACAGCTGTGTGGCTCTTCCCTGAAGTCCCGTCCCATCTGTCCTCCCGCCTTTCCACGCTCATAACTCACATTAATGAATGAGTGACTTTTTGACAACAGACAGCAGCCAATGAGAGGCCAGCGTGCGTCTGCAGATCCAGGACAGATGCATGATGGGTTATGAATGGATGGAGCAACATTCAGGGTGCTTTATGGAGGAGGTGAAATTCAGACATGAAAAAACTTGAGAAATAAAATAACAATAAAATTGAAAACTAGTGATTGTAATCACTTGTAATTATTGCAAAAATAAATAAATAATAAATATATATATATATATAAAAAGAACCTATCACATGGCCATAAAGTGCAATTACAAACCTACACACACATAGCCAGATAAAAAATGCTCATTTTAGCGCTTTGCATCTGAGCTTCCTTCATATATTCATGATTTTATATAATAATACAATTTATAATTATATCACCATCAAATGGAAAGTGATTTCCTACAATTAATTCAGCTTGAACGCTTTAACCCACAAACCCCATTCAAACGTATAGTATAGTATATATAGTCGTATAGTAGATGTGGTTTTGTGAATGTTACACTAAGAAATTTACAATTAAATGTTGAAAACATCCCGCTGATGTATATTGTTAAATTAGAAAGCTTTCTGTTTAAAATTGTCATGACGATGTCATCATAATCCAATAGGCTTTTTTTATTATGCAAAAATGTCTATACATATATATACACTGCCGTTCAAAAGTTTTGGGATCAGTAAGACTTGTAATGTTTTTTAAAAGAAGTCTCCATTCCTGCTCATCACAGCTGTATTTATTGATCAAAAATACAGAAAAAAACAGTAATCTTGCAAAATGTTATTACAATATAAAATAATTGTTTCTATTTTAATATCCTTTAAAATCTAATTTATTTCTGTGATGCAGAGCTGAATTTCCATCATCATTACTCCAGTATAAAGTGTCACATGATCTTCAGAAATAATTCTGATATGCTGATTTATTATCAATGTTGAAAACGGTTGTGCTGCCAAATATTTTTGTGGAAACTGTGATACATTTTTTCAGGGTTCTTTGATGAATAAAAAGTTTAAAAGACCAGCATTTATTCAAAATATAAATCTTTTCTAACAATATAAATCTTTGCTATCACTTCTTAAGAATTTAACACATCCTCGCTGAATAAAAGTTTCAATTTCTTTAAAAAAAGTAAATAATTAAAATGTACTGACCCCAAACTTTTGTACGCTAGTGTATATTGTTAGAAAATATTTCAATTTTAAATAAATGCTCTTCTTTTTAACATTTTTATTCATCAAAGAATCAAAGAAAAAAAATATCACAGGTTCCAAAAAAAATATTAAGCAGCACAACTGATAATAAATCAGCATATTATTATGATTTCTGAATGATCATGTGACACTGAAGACTGGAGGAATGATTCTGAAAATACAGCTGCGCATCACAGAAAAATGATTATTTTAATGTATATATTAACATATGAAAAACGTTTTATGTGTACCATCATATAATATTTGCACAATATACAATTTTTTGATCCAAAATCAATGCAGCCTTTGATGATCAGAAGAACCTCCTGTAAAAACATTGGAAAATCGTTCTGATCCCAAACTCAACTGTTTTGACCGTAGTGTGTGTGTGGTATATATAACTTATATATATATATAATATATAAATATATATATTAATATATATATATAAATATATATATTATATATCTATATATTGGTTTTGTTGTGATGGTGTAAGGAACTAGTTCCTCGCCTAAAGCCTGTAAACTGGGATGGAGCTTGAATTTTTTGTTTATTTATCAATGATTTCAGAAAAAAAACCTCACACCGTGAGAGAGCGGAGTGAAGGGAAACTCACAGTGTATATCTGAGGAATTCCCTTAAAAGGCAGCAGGTCTCCGGACGTACTCGTTGTGGCACCTTGACTTTGAAGTGCAAATTCATGTACTACTGTGCTCTTGCATAGTACGATGCTTGTCGTGTTCTGCAAATTGAAGAGGAGAGAAGAGAAAGAGTCATGGTCAACAGTGAGTCATGCCAGACCTACTGGGCCTTTACTGTCTGTAGACAATCTACCAACATCTCCCAGCATGTACTATCACAAACTTCAAATAAACGAATCATTATTCCACAGTGTTTGGTCAATTAGAACCTCACGCCTGAATTAAAATAAAATAAGAAATATTATTTGAAAGACAAAACTAAATGAAAATGAGAAATGTAGCCATGGTAATTAACTAGAATAAGTTTAGGTTAAAGCATTAAAATTACTAACCAACATTAAAACTAAAATATATATATTTTAAATAAAATCATTACACTTAAACAGTGAAGTTTAAATATAAGTAAATTAATATAACTAAAAATAAAGTTAAACTCAGTCAATATAATTATATAACTATATAAATAATATTATCAAAATGTAACTATAATAGTGTACCAAGTATATTAAAAAAGGAATAAAACATCTTTCTCAGTATTTTTGTAACTTTCCATTGAAAATCAGACTTAAAAGATCTTAAATCAGACGAAACATACACTGTTTGAGACAGAAAGCACGAGATATAAGTGAATTTATGATTAAAACATGACTAAATACCTCGGGAAAATCAACTTAATTCACAAGATTTCATTCTTTATTGACAGATATTTGTTGTTTTAAGCATAAACACTTCAGATTGTTCGGTTTCTCAGAAAACATGATTTCATATCTTCAAATTTCATCTCAAGTAAATGAATCCTGATATAAAGATGTTTAGATATTTGTAGAAGACAAAATTCTGAGAGAAAAAAAAAATATTTTTTTTGCAGCGCATGCATCATTTAATGCCATGCCATCATAAATTCAAGCCTTTCTGCACCTATTGAAGACATTTTAAGGCATTAATTTGTAAAAATGTGAATTAAGACCTACAGAAACCCTGAAATGATATACTAAAACAGCACATGAAACCATATGAAAGGAAAAATCACAACTGAGATTTCAGCTGTTTACACAAGACAATGAGATTAAATAAAGAGCAGTCTCCAGATGAACAATTGTTTGAATAACATGACGCTCATCCCAGACTTGTCAGAAAAGATGAAAACACAAAAAAGCACAGGGAATAACATGCAGCTAGCGCGAGGAGAGACGTCAACATATATGTGCGGCAAACTTGAGGACAAATCACCTCTGACTGACACGGAGGACTTGTATTGACTTAATCACAGCAGCACAGTGTTACCCAAACACTACACAGCAGGTGGTTGCATGTCCATATATGGAATACTTGATTGTGATTGGTCCATCGTAACATTATGCAGTCTAATATATTTGCATAATGACACTAAACTGACACTGTGACCTTTTTCTTCTCATATACACTACCGTTCAAAAGCATATTTGTGCATCTACAGCTGAATGTGTTTTATAATCAATATAGATTTGATGTTAATATTTACTTTTAATAAATGCATTACTAGAAAAAATTGCAGTGCTTCATTTTGCAGTAAAGTAGAACTGTTTGGTTAAGATAATTTTGTGTTTGGATGGCTGTGCTAATTGTTTTGAGAACAAGTGCATTGCACTGGAGAGAAGTGTCAGAAAAACTGTAATTTCACAGTAATGTCCACTGTGTATGCCTTGCATATCAATGCTTTACAGATGAAAACAATAGTAAATTATACCATAATATTGGATTCTACAAATCTGCAATTGACCAATCAGAACCTTGAAAGGCTAGGTAAGCGCTAACATGACACTTTATCACAGAACTGATGAATATCACAGAATATGATGAAGGTCTCATGACAGCTACCTTCTGTTACCTACCTATTAGCAGCTAGCCTTCTCGAATATACACCGTACGATTTCAAATATTCAACCCATCAGACAGCGGCTGTCAACATCTGAATGTAAGTGTCAGTTAATAATCAATAAGGCATTAGCTGCTCTCACTCATCACTGCACTGTGAACCTCTGATTTCAAGGCCTTCGGCTGAAGTGACCCAAACCTCCATTCACATGAGCTTTAAACAGCTTCTCATGAGCCCAAACACCAACCGCTGCAGTCTGAAAGCAGAGATCATGATTCAGACATGCTGATCTTTAACTGCTGCTTATGACTTGCATATGCTGCATTAATATCACAGCAGAATTACCATAATTACAGGATTCTACTCAAAACTCATCGTATCTTCAGAGATAATTAAACTTCTGCCATTTTTGTTGTTTTACATGACATTATAATGAGACAAATCACACATGCATTAATGTCATCTACCTTTCTCTAAAATATGTTTCTGGTTATACAATGCATGTTTTTAGAGAACTAAACAATTTAATAAAATCCTCACAGATCCCATGAACAGGATTATTATCATAAGCTGTAACCACAACAGACACTATTTAAACATTTTTGTGAACTGAAATAATGCTGAAATAAAATATAAACACAAACAGTAATTTTGCATAAAGAAAAGGAAACCTTTTATGACTTTTTGCATTTTGCAATTTTTATAACCATGCACATTTCAAAATAAATAAATAACTAAAACAAAATAAATAATAATAAAATGCATTCAACGCATTCAAAATGCATTTTATTCATAAAAAAAGAAAGAAAGAGAGAGAACTAAACTAGAACTATTAAAAACATTTTTGTTAATTGACGTAAAACTGAAATAAAGCATAAAATAACACTTTGCATTAAGAAAAGGAAGCCTTTTATGACTTTTTGCATTGTGATTTTTATAACAATTATGCACAAAATATGATACAAAATAAATGAATAAACACATTTATAAAATAAATAATAATACAATTTATTTTATTTAATATAATCAATCAATGAACGAATAAACAAACAAACAGAACTAAAACTAGAACTATTAAAAACAACTGTGTTAATTAAAACAAAGCTGAATTAAATTTTACATTTTAGATGAAAATTTCACATTTACTAAAAATGAGAAATGTTGCTAACTGAAATACGTTTAAGCTGAAGCACACACTGCTGGAAATAAATCTAATCTAAAACTGAAATTAAATTAAACCTAAATAACATTAAAAAAAAAGCACATAACAAAATTACAAAAAATGTAACCAAACTAAAAAAAATGTCTATATACAAAATAAAATCTAAGTCAAAATATTAATAAAAAAACCTACAATAGTAAACATAATATACAGAAATAACACTGATTCGTGCTGCACATTATTTTCACCTGAATATTCACACTGAAACTGTCACATTATGGAAGAGAAATGCAATATGGATTCAATATGAATCCTACATTATTTCCTGCTGAATATTTCATAAGTCCTGGAAGTCATTATTGAATGCTGTCATTAACACGTTCTGCAAACACAGAGCTGAACTCTCAGACTTATGACTGAAGGAGTCTCGACTGGTTTATGCAGCTCTGCATTTCCATAATGCTTCCTATGTTTTCCAAACCCCCATAATGAACGACATTAATAACACCTGCTTATGAAGCATGTCTGCATGAATTATTAAAATGAACGACTAACTCTTCTGGCAGCTCATTGTTTCCGCAACCTCGGAGAAGTTTCATTCCTGAGCACTGAATCTTGGCATATTGTGAGAATGTGCCGCATGCCGATAATTGCTCGTTTATCTTAAAGGAGCCGCTCTTTTTCTCGGGGAAGAGCCTGAGGGATATCAGATACAGTCAGAGCGACTCTGCAGGATCAAATATAGCACCTCATCAGCAGAAGCGCCTCTCACTTTAACATCAAAGCGTTCATAATCCATAGTTTCCAGCACAGAGAGCAGCCTGATAAACACCTGCTGCTTTCCTCCGTTTAAATCCAGCCGTCTGTCATTTAAAGCTATTCTGTGGTTTGAAAGAAAATTGGTGAATCTCATGAAACCTGCCAAGAACATGTCGGGGTCACATTTTACTCCAAAAACAACAAAGATATTAACATCCATATTTTGCATAAAGAAAACAAACAAACAATACAATTAAATGCTGATAGACTAGTCCTGCCCATTCTATAAATATTGGCAGATATTATTTATTTTTAGTAACAAATATTGAGATTAGTACATGTTGTTTTTATTCTGCATAATACATTATGGTTGCATTTGTTGTAGTTTAATATTTATAATAAAAATTGTGAATTGCAGTACAGCAGTGAATTGCATGCAGAATCAGCATGAGAAAAATCACAATAATCATGATTAAAAGTAAAAAGTAAAAAGTTCAGATCATGGTAACTATAGTTAACCAAAAAATATATATAAACATAAATAAAATGCTAATATTTTACTTGAGGGAAAATAAAATATAAAAAGATTAGTACATTTTGTATTTATTCTGCGTAATACATAATGGTTGTATTTGTTGAAGTTTAATATGTATTATACAAAAAATAGTGAATTGCAGTACTTCAAATCAACAAAACTGATTGTGTGAGAGTGTGGAAACTCACAAGTAAGAAGTCCAGATCATGGCTATTATAGTTAACTAACTAACTAACTAACTAAAATAAATAAATCATCATACATACATCAAATAAAACCTTCAAAAATAGTAATATTTTACTTAAAATCGAAAAAAACTTTTTTTATTTCAGCTAGTAGCAACAACATTCGTCATTTTAATCTAGTTTACCTCAGCGTAAATTAACTGAAACTAAAATAAAGAAACAAAATATAATAACTACATAGACATTATAATGTCGAAAATGACCCCAACACAACAAATCACAACAAATTGCTCAAACTTTTCATTACAATAATGAAAATGCACTTGGGACTGTATATGTTGTTTTTTTTCAAATACAAAGATACAATAAACTATAAAAAGCTTCTCAATTATGAATGAATTGATGATGACGTCTTGAATAAATCAAAGATCATTAGGACCCCAAACCCATCATAATATATACTTAAAATATAATAATTATAAAAATAAAAGTGTAATTAAAACAGTTATTATTTAGTTTAGTTGTTACTAAAAATACATTAAATATTAAAACGGAATATTGTTTAATTAAGAGAACAATGAACAGTGTAAATACGAATTCTTCTTCTTCTTATAAATAATAATCAATAATTAGGCTACATTAAATAAATAATTGTAAATTTTTTAAAACTAACAAACAACATTAAATTAGCAACCTGTATTGTTGCTGTTCAATACATAATATTAACATAACCCTATTTATTTCAACAATTAAAACAATTACAATGGACAATTAGAATACAAATCATTCTTAATAATAATAACTATATAATACATATAAATAATAAATAAATCTAAACATAGAAAGGTTTAATTATAACAAATCATTTGTTGTTGTTGTTTATTATATTAAATAGCATATAATTATATTTATATAATATACATATTATATAAATAACTTACAAATCTAATAATTTGCAAAGAATAAAGTTATAATGCCCAATTTCCATACACTCAACAGTAAATTATTAAATATTTATTTTTTTGTTAAAATAATTAATATCTAAAAAATATATACATAAATTAATAATACAATATGTTAAACAATTACAAGTTTAAATGTACCATTATAAATCATCTGTCTTTAACGAATCAATAATATACATTAAACAGTAATAAACTACCTTTTAAAAAATTAAATGGCACTTTATACCACCTGTCTTGTTTCGTTTTTATAATTCTATTAAATAACTTAAACTAAAATAATTAGTCCAAAAATTAAAGTAGAATGCACATTATACACCAATAAATTTTCTTCTTCTTAATATAATAACAATAACATAATGATAATATAATTAAATATAAAACAAAAGTAAAATTCCTAAATTATAAATATCTCTTTTATCCTTTTTCTTATTATTACTAATAAACACACACTAAATACATACATTATTAAATCAATGAATTAGTGTTAGTTTTAGTAGTAATAATTGTAGACGTATAGTGCTTTTAAAGAACAAGGACATCACAAGATGAAAAAAAGGAACAATGACATGAAACATAAAAAGACTACAAAGTGATCACAAACATTTACATCACATTAAATCTCCACACTGCTCTTGAGTCA